>NDXB01010408.1:0-50165 GCA_002631895.1 Agapornis roseicollis
TGTCCACTGTGCAGCCCGTTGGCGATGTTCGGTGGCCGAGGACACGTCACCTCTGGGGAGGGAAAAGAAATTGCCCTGTGGGTCAGCTCTTTGCCTTTCTGTGTGCGACTAACAATGTTAGTCTGGAATTCTTCTCTGCCATCCCCATGTCCCTCCTCATCTCCTTTGCTCTGAGCTGTTTCTGCCTCTCCAGAGCCAACCTGCAGCACTTTGATTTGAGAAAACAGATCCATCCCGGCTTTGCTTTCCCACCGTATTTGAGAGGACACAAGAGGGAACCTTCCCCCTGGCTCTGCCGCATTGGGACACTTGCCCTTTCTGCACAGTGGCAGAGGTGGGCTCCATCTGGAGTCAGCTTGGCACACGCTGGTGCGAGAGCCATGCAGGGTGTACCCGGTGCTGCACGTGAAGCTCACGGTGTCCCCCGTCCTGTAGACGTGCCGTGCAATGGGTATTGCCCTCCCATGCTGGATGTGTGGGAACGGGCACTGGGCACCTGGAAAAGGGAGAGAAAGCAAATGCCTTTTACCTGCACAGCTCTTAAGCTGTTTCCTGCCTGCGCTGGTTGCTGTGTTGATGGTGTCCACACAGCTTGGTGATCCCTGAGCAATGGGATGTGGTGGAGGCTGCTGCTGGGGCTGCAGGACCCCTCCACGCACTGCTGGAGAACCCCAGTGCTTCCTCTGTTCACAAAAGCCAGATGTCCAGCATTTCATGTCAATCACCTGGTGAAGCCAAGAGCCTTTCATGGCCTTTCTGCATGCTTCTAGCTCATGAGCTGGGAAGCACATCCCCCGCGTCTGATCTGAGTGGAAAACATTGGCAGGACTATCCAGGAGCAACCTAACTGCAGTGAAGGGCTCTGTGCTGCTGGGGCATGCGGCCATGCAAGAGGCAGGCAGGGGATGCACAGTGTACCACTGCAATGATGCAGGGATGGTCCCAAGCAGTGAGGGCAAACCCTCAGAGGCACAGACCAGCCGGTCCCCCTTACCTTGAGCCCCAGATGCAGTGGCCAGGAGCAGAGCAGAGATGCCCAGGAGGTGGAAAGAGAAGGCAAGCACCATGCTCCAGTCCCTGGCACAGACTGTGGCTCTCAGGGGACTGCAGGAAGATATGAGCACCCCGGTTCCCTCCTCATGCGGAAGGAGCCGCAGCTGTGGGGCTTTCCAGGGATGCAGGACGGGAACCAGTGGGCTTCTGGGCATCACTGCTGGGGAGGCTGCAGGTCCCACAAGCTGCTTACGCTGCTGTTTTCAGCCAGGGAGGATGTGCTTCTGGAACACATGGGCATCTGTGACAGAGGGGGGGTGCAGCACAGGGCTGCTGTTAGCTGCACTGTGCCTGCAGCAGGGAGCATCCTCGGGTAGGGGAAGTGGGGAGAGCCTGAGTCATGTCCCCAGGTGGTGACTGCCGCCCTTCCCATGACCTAGCTTGTCTGCCCCAGGCTGGGAAGGACAGAGCAGGACATTCCCACCTTTTGGAGGCATGGACTGGGTCCCAGCCTCACACACCACCCTGCAGGCATGGACCTGATCCTCCTGCCTTGAGCTGGCTGCTCTAGGACTCATTCTAGTCTCATCAGCATCATCCCATGCTGCTGAATGGAAGAATAAAAACCCATAGACAGGACTTTCTGATATAGAAGCTGTCACAGCAACCTCCATCTCCCCACCTGGTAGAGCAGAGGATGCTTTCTAAGCCTAAATGAAGCAGCAAGACACACATTACTTCCAGTCTTTTTATCCCTTTTATTGACAGGAAGCTTCCTATATTTATATAGCCAACATTTATACTCAGATTCCAAAGTAAAATTATGTACAACTCAATTATAAACACAGTAGATAAACTCTCTTCAACAGTAAATGTTGGTGATGAGACCTGTAAGCTATGTCACAGTATTCACAGTTCCTTCCACGTGGTTACAGGGAGATAATTTCAAGCTGATCCCCAAATCAGGTATTAAATCATCTGGAAAAACCACTTGGGACTATATGCAGGAGGAACAATTGTGCTGGGATTAGAGTACCAAAACCGAACCCAACACTAAGCTATGAGGCTTTACATTGTGCTTTGTTCACCTCATCACTCACACAGCTTATGAGAAGAGACAGATAAAAATAAGCAGGAATCTGCTTGTTCTGCAAGACTGGCTTCTGAAAACAGGATCTCAGCAAGAGCTGAGCAGGACAGTGCTCTGCTGGGGAGGGAGAACTTCGGGGGGTCTATCTGGAACAAGACAAACGTTGCTGAAGCAGCCACTTGAGGTTTTCCCCCCTCTCATTTGATGTTAAATTAGCAGGAAATCAAGGGTGAAAATGCAGAAGCAAAAAAAGATGCTGTAGACACATTTCAAACACTTCCCGTTCCCAACCGTGCATCACGAGAAGCTCAGATGGGTTCTTTACCTTCTGCATCAGACAAAACCCCAAACCTCAAAGTCTTGCTTTACCAGCAGCTAAAAGCCCTGGCATATCCAGCTGGATTCAAGTCTAACAGGTTTAAATTGGTCACAGTTTTGTTTCCCTAATAAGCAGCATTCCCAGGAAACCTTCTAATCTTTATTTCAGTTTACATGATGCTATATACCTCTTTAGCTTACTAAGAGATAGTTTAGCAGGGCCAAGTTAAAACCAGGCAAGGAGACCAGCACCACACAGTGGGCTTTCATCAACCAAATAAATCAAGGGTGCTTTTGCACATCTTTGGTTTAGGCAAGGTGAGTTGGGCCCCATTATCCAAGTTGTCCTCATGGCAGTGCCAAAGCTTGGCTCAGGTTAGGGATGGGACAGCTTCCACACTCACCTCCATCCACCTTTGCAAACCATCCTCAACACAACAATCAGCTAAGGTCAGGTAAAACAGGATGAAAACAAAGCACACAAAAGACATGGGGTTTGTGTCCTGCTGGAGTAAACTAAGTCTTTGGCTTGATGTGCCCCTGTGCCTACCTGGGGTACAGCATCATAGCAGTCCCGAGGCAGCCTGGGGCTGAGCCAGCGTTGTTGGGGTGCACAGCACCACCTGAAAAAGTCTTTTCAGTGCAAACTCAGCATTGATTCAGTGCAAACTCAGCAGCATCCGCTCATCAGCCACCCCAGACAGGTAATGGGTGAGGAGAAGTGAGCAGGTTCACATGCAGCAGCTTAGTGATGGTGGGCAGCATCTGCCAAGACACCTGCAAGTTCCACATTCAGCACAAATACCTCAAGCCCATGGATGAGCTCTACTGCCCCTAAGCATCTCCTCTCTGTGTCCTTCATAGGGCTTTCAGCCCACTTAAAGCTTCAGGAAAGCATGAAGCCATTGCAGCGACAGGGCGTTTGTGGGAGGTACTTGCAGAAGAGCCTCGATGTGATACAAAGATAGTGCCAGGGCAGAGTTATTCAGCTGTAGTTTAAAGCTAACTCGAGCAAACAGTGAGAACAGTAGCTCTTTGTAATAAGGCATTTAAACTGTTTTCTCTCCAGTTAAGGTACTGATCCATAAGAATTGCTGTTTCACAGAGGTTCAGACTCACCTTGAACCGCTGCTTATGTATGAACATTTTCAATGCCTTCAGTACTCACAGACTGAAGCATCCTCTTTGTATCAAACCATTTTTAAGGGATGTACCACTCAAGCGAAGACATTCACTGTTAATCCTCTTGGCAGCACTCTCCTGACCAGGACCAGGCACAAAGTGACCTTCATGGGGCTGAGAAACTGAACATGTGGTGGTACCCGAAGCGAAGGGTTTTCTTAAGCCTACTCTATTGCAGCATGAAGGTCTTTGGCATCACTGCAGCTTCACACAGGGATAATGCACTTGATTCCTGACTGGCATTCCCAGCCCCCCAGCCTGGCACACAAGTTGCTTTGTCCTTCAAGGTCCGTTGGCTGCTTCTTCAAGACCAGTTTCACAGGAGGGACAAGGGGAGAACTGTGATCAGCATGATCAGGTCCAACACAGCTATAGGTGCCTCCTGCTGTGCCCACTCACTAATCTAGATGTCCATAACGAGCACTGCCAGCAGGAGGGGGAAGATTCCTACAAGAGACAGATAAGAAGCTTCAGTTTCACTATATATTTAACTCTCTTTTCTCTCTCTACTCTTTTGCCTCCCCTTCCCATTTTCACAGCATGATCTTAAAGCAACAACATAAAGATGACAACAGACAAAGAGAAGGCTTTTAAATCTATTCCAAACAGAACACCCAGGACACAACAACATAAAGATGGGCAGGAGCACAGTACAGGGGTGCAGGAATGTGTATGACTTACCAGCAATGATCATGCTCGCTCCACCTGGAAGGGAAGCAAATCAAAACGTGAAACTCAGCATGCAGTCAGCACAGTAACACATCAAACTACACAGGAGATTCAAATCCGAGCCAATGCACATGGAAGACAGTTCAGGCAACACGTGGAACGGGACCCCAAACATCTCCATGGGTGTTCACCTCTTAAAACCCGGATGCATTTACCAGGATACATTTCCAATATGTGAGTCTGTGCCACAATCTGTTCTTTTGGCACTAGGTTTTAACTCAGGGAGAACCAAAGGCTTACTGCTTGGTAGAATTATGTGATTTGAGGATTCAGAGAGGAAGCAGAAGACAGAGAGGCAACAAGACAGACATAGAGATTGTCACCTCTGCATTCAGGAGCAGGCTTGTTCCAGTCTCCCCAGGATTTATCTCCTGCAATGCACTGAAGAAAGGCTGCTCCAGCAAGGGTGAAGCCCTCCTTGCATTTATAAGCTACAACGGTGCCATGAGGAAACTCCATTCCCTTTGTGCCATTGTGTATCCCATTCTTAATCCTGGGGGGCTCTTCACAGAGAGCACTGGGGAGCAGTCCTGCAGGAGGAACATCAGCAAGAATTGGGCTTGTTCAGCCTGGAGAAGAGAAGATGGCTGCCCCATCCCTAGCAGTGTTCAAGGCCAGGCTCGACACAGGGGCTTGGAGCAAGCTGCTCCAGTGGAAGGGGACCCTGTCCATGGCAGGAGGTTGGAACTGGATGAGCTTTAGGGTCCCTTCTAAAACAAACCAGTCTGGGAGTCTATGATTCCAAGTGTATTGGAGCATTTCTCCTAACTGGAAAGGTTAAGAGGTACATGGGGGGAGGAGGTACAGCCAAAAGCAGGGACTGAAAATACTTTGGGCTTTCTTGCTTGGTACTGCACATTAAACTCAAATCAACCTTCTCATGTTTGGCAGCTCATTGGGCAAGCACAGAGCAGGAGAGGGATGAGAAACAAAGTCAAAAGAATGAGGAGAGAAAGAAAGCATTTACCTTTGCATTCAGGGGCTGGACCACTCCATTGTCCCTCCAGGTTTTCATCCACTGTACAGTGAATTGTGGCAACTCCGAGAAGAGCAAACCCTTCATTACAGCTGTAGGTTACGGCCATGCCAAAGGTGAAGTCTCCTTTCCCATTGTTGAGCTGCCCATTCTTGATCGGAGGAGGTGGTAAACAGGGAATAACTGCATGGAAAAGCAACAACAAGAACGTTTCCATCCAATATGAAACTGAGGTCTGGGTACTAAACCCAAGGCCTCACTGCACAAATTACTACTGACATCCTGAATTTTACAGTGGATTAAATTAAGAAGCATCAGTAAGAGCAGCCCAAGCCCAGCATCAAGGCATTCACCACTGCAGTTCCAACTATTCTCTTAATGGCCCTGTGAAGGGTTTCCCCTCTTACTTTCACAGTGTGGAGGTGCTGTATCCCAGTCGACTCCTTTTCCTGATACCACACACTTGGCATAAGGTGACTTCTTTAATTTATACCTAAAGAAAGAGAAGTTCAGTACTTTCCCAACAACAGCCCAGAAAGGGTCTTCCCCTGCTCTCCACCACTGCAGGCAGGCAAGTTCTTAACCAGAGGTTGTCCTTGCTAAGAAATAGGATCTGGCCATCTCAAAGCCACTCAGTAAGGGCACGAGTAAGAGATGAACTGAAGCAGTTCAGGGCTTTGCCAAGCACACGCCTGTTACCAGATGCTCAACTCACTGAAGACATAATATATGGCTTTACTGGGGACTAGCACTGGGAAAACAGGGAGGGGAGAGGGTGGATATTATTGCCTGTGCTCCCTGACTTCTGACCCCCGTGTTGGTCCCCTTTTAGCAGTGATGCACTCACCCTGGATGGCAGGTGAATGTCACCACTGTCTCGAACAGGAAATTGTCTGCAATGACATTCCCGTTCTCTATCATGGGAGGAGCACATTGCTGGCCTAGAGAAAAAGAAAACAGCACGGGAATGACTTCAAACCCAAGACGGGCACAACCCAGATTTCAGAGCAGCACCTCGAGCTTGGACAGATCACTCACACTGTCAAAGGGAGAGGAAGAGAGATACTCACGTATGCAGAAGTCCACATCTGCAGACCAAGTTCCATCATGCAGACAAGTGACAACAGAGGACTTCCCACTGGCTGCAGTATAACCTGGCTTGCACTGATACTTCAGCTCAGCTCCAGCAACAAAACCCTCAGCCACAGCACTTGTTAACTCAGCAAAAGGGAAGTGTGGAGCAGGACCACAGTGGACTAACAGGTGAAGACAAAAGAGAAGTTAGCTACGGAAGAGTACCCAACGGGTCTGCAACAAGAGCAGTGAACTGCATGTTTGGAGCACACAACATCTTAATTTGTTTAAACCTCAGTTGTCTGGGATACAGTTTGTGCCCAACCTGTTAGCAAACAGCAGCATACATCTCAGTTTGCTTAACTGGATGTAAGTTAAGATGAAGATGGGGAGCAGCTCTGCCTCAGAGATGCTCCTTTGCTGACCACCAACCCAGCCTGCAGCACTGTGATTCAACTGAGCTTGGAAGCCAAACACCCCCTCCATCAGGTCTGGAAGTGGTGAAACAAGTCCTTCAGGTGTAGGAGATTTTGTTCAGCCGGAGAAAAGAAGGCCTTAGAACAGCTCCCAGAGTTAGGGCCCAAACCTGCATGCTCTGCAAGGGCATGGCTACAAGTGCACAAGGTTCAGAAGCTCTTAATTCATTACGATTGCTCTAGGAAATAACTTTGCTTGGACTCACATGGGTCACACGTTGGCAGAGGTGGCTCCCATGTGCTGTCTGCTTCACACGTAACTGCACTGCTACCATTCAAGAAGTAACCAAGATTGCACTCAAAGGTCACTGTATCTTTATACATGTGCCTAGAGCCGAAGCCAGATAACCTTCTCCCATTTTGCACTACTGGATTTTCACATCTGACCACTGAAAGTGAAGGGAAAACAACAAGAGTATGTATTAGAAGAAGGAAAAGCCCTGCAGCGACACCAGAGATACTGTGCAAGCAGCTTCCTAAGAGCACTGCTGCCCCTTCACTTTGAGAGAGGCAGGTCCCCAGCGGGGTGCGAGTACCCCATGAACAGAGGTGTCATTTAGGGACTGCAGCCACAAGAGCTTTGTTTCTCATTTGCAAGAAGCCCTGGCCATGGGCAGGGAGAGGGAGGTTGCCTGTGGGCTGAAGCATCCATTAAACCAAGCTCTGCCTCTAATCACTATTAAACTTCCTGGGAATCCTTTTAGACTCAAATCAACCTTCTCATGTTTGGCAGCTCATTGGGCAAGCACAGAGCAGGAGAGGGATGAGAAACAAAGTCAAAAGAATGAGGAGAGAAAGAAAGCATTTACCTTTGCATTCAGGGGCTGGACCACTCCATTGTCCCTCCAGGTTTTCACCCACTGTACAGTGAATTGTGGCATCTCCAATAAGAGCAAACCCTTCATTACAGCTGTAGGTTACGGCCATGCCAAAGGTGAAGTCTCCGTTCCCATTGTTGAGCTGCCCATTCTTGATCGGAGGAGGTGGTAAACAGGGAATAACTGCATGGAAAAGAAAGAACAGGGTCAGAACAGCAGCAAACCCCCAAACTACCTGCAGCTGCTGGCCCCTGCATTCAATTTGCATTCCTGGCTCCACTCAGAGTGCTTGTTTGGGGGAGAGATAAGGAGTCAGTCTCATTAAAGGCTAATGGAATTTGCATTAGGAGCCGAGAAGAAACCATTCACCTGCCATTCCCAAACTACCAGTTATATTGTAATAGCTTCCAGGAAGAGATGTACGTAAAACATTGAAGATCTGCTTACTGGCACAGTATGGAATCTTATCCCAAGTAACTTCATTGCCATCAAGGATACATTGCGCAGATGATGCCCCAATTAATCGGTACCTAAGAAAAGAAAAGAAAAGGTTGAGTCTCTTTGGAAAAAGTGGGAAAAACTTGGGGAATTCAGAAAGTTACAGTTTTTATGGGATTATCTGGAAAAGCTGAACCCTCAGGAACAGGCCCCAGCTATTAAAAGGCTCCAAGTCTCTCATGGGTGCTGTCTCTAAGCATCATCTCCCCAGCAGCCCAAGCCAACACTTACCCAGTGTTACAAGTGTAGGTTATTGTGGACCCAAACAGGAGACCTGTTGTGGACTCGAAGTTCCCATTCCTGATGTCTGGTGGTCTACACGATCTCCCTGAAAGGGCAAGTGATCAGCACTACCTTTATTATTACATATATAATAATAAAGGTATATATATTTCACATATATATCTGGTAATGAAACGGGTGACAGTGCTGCTCACATACAAATAGAAAGGAAATGAAAGCAGAGATAAAAATAAGGGCAAATAAAAACCCAAGACACATAGTGAGAAAGGAACTTGATAAGAGCCCAGTGGTCTTAGGGCAGAGGTCTTGGTTCAAAGGGAAGGAGAAGGGGACAGGTACTGACCCCAGGGCTAGTAAAGATGCCTTACCAGGAGGGCAGCAGACTCCCATGACCATTTCCACACCAGCCCTTGTTTCTGTGCTACTATAGCTTTTACGCTCTATCACCGGGTGGTGAAGTCATTCAGAAGGGCAGAGATCATCTCCCAGAGATTAAAGTTTCTAAGGAGATGGGCACTTGTTCTCAACTGCCCTAAAACCGGTAACCCAGAGCATCCTTTGCAACTGTCTGGGATGCAGCAGAGATGGGCCCTCAGTCCCAGGAGCCCGCGAGGGGGGAACCCACCGATGCAGAAGTCGGGGTCCATCGACCAGCTGGAATTGGAGACACAAGTGACTACTGGGGACTTGTCCTTGGCCATCGTGTACCCCGGGCGGCATCTGTACCTCAGCGCTGTCCCCACGGTGTAGGACTCCTGCGGGGCCGCTGTGGGCTCCGCAAAGACAAACCGCGGCGGCTGCGGGCAGTCCCCTGCGGGCAGACAGGATGATGGAGGGGGGGGGTGGTCTCGCCTCAGCCCTTTCCCTCACACTCACGGCCCCATCCCCACGCCTCCCAGACCCCTTCTCTCGGTCCTGGCTCCCCGTGCCCCCGCTCACCGCAGGCTCCGGGCAGCACCAGCAGCACGGCACAGAGCCAGCGCAGCTCCATGGCCCGGAACCAGCAGCACGGGAGGGGCCCGGCCAGACCCGGATCTCGTCACGGCTGTAGCACAATCAGCGGGGAAGGTTCCGGCCGTGGAGGGAACGGGGCCTTTGGCTCTGCTGAGCCCCGCGGGGCGATGGCTCCGGCGCCGCGGCCGCTTTCTCCCGTCTTGGTGTGAAATGACCCCGCTTAACACCCGAGAAGCAGCAAAGTGCCGCAGCTCAGGGCTTCCTCCCGACCCTCCCCGGTGCTAAAGGAGGCTTGTTCTAACCTTTGAGCTCATTAACCCAGCCCATATCCTGCCCATCCCACCACCTGCCTTAAGCGATGCGGGAGCGTCTGCGCTGGGAGGTGCTCAGCTCCAGAGCAGATCGAGGCTCTCTTGGAGGGCACTTGTCGGNGGCTCAGGGCTTCCCCGGTGCTAAAGGAGGCTTGTTCTAACCTTTGAGCTCATTAACCCAGCCCACATCCTGCCCATCCCACCACCTGCCTTAAGCGATGCGGGAGCGTCTGCGCTGGGAGGTGCTCAGCTCCAGAGCAGATCGAGGCTCTCTTGGAGGGCACTTGTCGGCTACCGCGTCTTGCACCGTGCCCGCATCTCGTCATTGCACCTCTCCCTCAACCAGCTGAGGTTTAGAGAGCGCTGGAGGCACCCAATTGGAAGGGATGATCTGAAAGGGATGTCCTTAGTGACATTGGTTAGTGGTGGGCCTGCCAGTCCTCGGGTAACAATTGGACTTGACCATCTTAAAGGCTTTTTTGAGCCTGGCTGATTCTAGGATTCCATTGCCTTTCCTCCTCAAAGCAGTATCAGATTTGCAGCCACCAGCACAAGCCCATGGAAGCGTGCTGCATACTGGTCTGATGGCAAACACAACAGCAGGATCAGTACCTGCACCCTTCAGTCCTACCCATAGCAGTGTCTGTTGCCAGAACACCAATAAATTCAGTCTCTTGGCAAGCACCAGCAAAGCAGAAGGGTGATTTTTACAGCTTCTGTACCATCGCTGTTAGTGGTACAAGGAATACAAACCAACAGGGAGCAGACAGACAGCTTAATCCTTGAGCCCCTCGCTGGAGCTGCAGCCTGGTGTTTTCAGTGTGGGAATACTTGGGGTTGGACAAGGGAATGATGGAGAGGAGCACTCCCCTCCCCTGCCATCGCCCAATACTTGAAGCTGACTCTGCTCCAGCAGCAACACCTGATTCCTAGGAAAGGCCAGGCACCAGGATTGCAGCACAACAGCAGCAATTACCTGATTCCATCTGGCAAAGGAGATGGCAAAAGCCTTTAAAGTGCTCTATGAGAAGGTTTGATTAATCAATAGGAAAAAACCCCAACCCCGAGGATATTGCTTCTTTTATGTTAGGTATAAAACATTATAGATATTCCTTTACTTACAGAACAGGTTTACTGTAAATACAGCCATTTCACAGTTGCATCTGCACCCTAGTGCAGAAAACTCAGTTCAAAAGTAGTTAAAAGATGTAACTAAACCCTGCAAGATTGTGTAGTGCGGGTGTTTGCTATGAAGATACTTTCCTACTGGAACGAAACTGGAGTTTTCAAGCCTTACTTTCAAAGCTGTAAAAATAGGGAGGTTTTTTCTACTAAAGCAAACAAAAAAGTATTTAATAAAACAACTTGGATTTGCCCGGAATTTTGATTTTCCTGCTTCTCCACAAAGGAATTCTTCACGGTGAAGTCACACATTTGACTTCAGGTCACCTTTATTGCACTCAGAACTCCATCCCGACAGCGTTAGGAGTTAGTGTGGTGGCTCTCCCCTCCCTCCAACCAGCTTTGTGGTGCTCAGGGTGCTCCAGCCACCAGCAATTAGCCTGCAATAGGGAAGTGAGTGGTTAATCTGGGTTAGTCAGTGTGGCAGGAATGCGGCTTTGGGAGGAGCACCCACTTTGTGGCACCTCCTCGCCCCGCTGCGGTGACCCATTGTGGGTGCCCCTCTGCCCATCCCTACCATGGAGTGCCTGGCAGAGGTGCACATGGGTGGGTGCTGCACAGATGGGGCAGCGGTGGCAGCCGGGGGTGCCGGGGGGGATGAGGTGAACCAGGGTCCCCTCTCTGGCCAGGGGACACACAGAGCAGCTCCAAGTGTTGCTGTGCACAAGGGAGAGGTGCAGCCGGTCAGTGCAGGGCAGGCAGACGGGACCTTGTGGGCTGTGGAGAGAGCAAAGGGTGAGCCCTGATGGGTTCATAGAGAACCACAGACTGCTTTGGGTTGGAGAGGACCTTAAGGTCATCCGGTTCCAACCCCCTGCTATGGGCAGGGACACCTTCCACTAAAGCACATGTCAGAAACCACTCCTTGCCAAGCCATACTGCACCAGCACCGGGTTCACTACCAGTTTCAAAGGTTGGATCAGATGACCCTTGAGGTCCCTTCCAGCCTGGTTCTGATGACCTCAAGGATCATCACCTTTGAGCCTGGTTTGAATCAGAGCCTGGTTCTATGATTTTGTGGGACTAGCCATTGCTAGAGGTGTGGAAAGCACTTGCAGGTGAGTGAACAGAGGTCCCATGGTCTCTTACAGCCCTCGGGCTCTTTGCTGCTCCATCATAGGCCACAGGTGACATGAGGCTGAGCCCCGCGGGGACAGCCGAGGAGCACAAGCTGATTGAGAGACACACAAGGGAGACACACAAGGAAACCACACGAGCATTGTCCAAATAAACCTCACCCCAGCTTCACCTCCCTCTGCTTTGCAAGCAGGCACCACGCTTTTGTCCTTATACAGGGCTATAAGCAAGCGGAACCAACGTTTCAACACCTCCATTGTAAACTAAACGGCCATTCCTTCATTTTAAGTGGTTAAATCTCAGCTTTGAGCACGCTGGGTGCATACCACGGTGCCCACCACAGAGGAGGTGCCCACACTGACCATACCACCTTCAACCCCCAAACCACCCTCACTCCTCACCCCACACTCACCTCTCCCCCTGCTGTTGGGGCTGCTCCCTGGGCACCACGGGGCTGTTATCACACTGATCCACGTGAGCACACATCCAGCTTTCACAGACAGGACACACGTGGTGGCCGCTGTGGAGAAACCGTTGAGGATGTGCACTGAGTCTCTTCATGGAGACTCAAAAATCCCTGTGAAGTTTGGCGTCTCCAGCTCCCCTGGTTCTGAGGAACCAGCTAGGGTTCCAAATCCAGGATGAATACCTGGGATCTGCCCACCAAAAACCTCCTGGCTTTGATAAACCCCGTGTTTCTTTGTCTCTTCTGACATACCCTGCTTCATCAGAGCTGGAGCAGCTCTGCTCTGGAGCCAGGCTGAGGGAGCTGGGCTGGGGCAGCCTGGCCAAGAGAAGGCTCCTGAAGGGGAGACCTGAGAGCAGCTCCAGTGCCTAAAAGGGCTGCAGGGAACCTGGAGAGGGGCTTGGGACAAGGGCCTGTAGGGCCAGGCCAAGGGGAATGGCTTGAACCTGCCCAAAGAGGGGAGCCTGAGCTGAGCTCTGAGGCAGAAGCTGTTCCCTGTGAGGGTGCTGAGGCGCTGGCACAGGGTGATGGCCCAGAGAAGCTGTGGCTGCCCCATCCCTGGCAGTGCTCAAGGCCAGGTTGGACACAGGGGCTTGGAGCAAGCTGCTCTATGGAAGGGGTGTTTTTAAGTGGAAGACAAACCTTTCATGGTCCATGGGCTGCTCTGCCTTGCTCTGCTCTGGAACAGCTCCTCTGGTGCCATCACCCGTCCACTCATCCACAGCTTTGGCAGGAGAGCTGAACACAGAGAGAGAGAAGAAAACCTGAGTCCATGTGAGCGTGTGGCTTCCCAAGAATGACAACTGCCCTGCAGAACTGGACTGAAAGGAACCGGAGGAGTTCAAACTGCAGAACCTGCCCTGTCATAGAACAGTTCTTTGTCAGGAGGGACTTTAAAGCTCATCCAGTTCCAACTCCCTACCACGGGCAGGGACACCTTCCACTACACCACCTATTGCCTGTTACAAGCTCTCCCCTGAGCCTTCTCTCTCTAGCCATGTATCAATGCTTTCTCCCACCAAGAAGTGCCCTTTCCCCCTGGTTTGCTTCACGCGGACCCACGGTACCTGGTGCCTGCTGGGCTCTGGCTCTCCCCATCGCCGATGCTGGTGACCGAGTACGTCCGCGGTGCCGTGGGCTGGGAGCTCAGCCAGTGCTGGCAGGTGGCACAGCCACGGTGATCAGGTTCCCTGGGGGGGGACAGGGCAGCGTGGAGCCGCTCCTCGCATGTGGGACACACGTGGCAACTCCTTGTGTGGCTGCAGATGGGGAAGACAAGGGGAGAAATCCCCCCTGAGGAGCCCTTGGGACAACACCAGACCCTACCGTGAAACCCTCTTTGGCAGCAGCGCATTCATTGAATCACAGAACCCCAGCCTGTTTGGGCTGGAAGGGACCTTAAAGCTCGTCCAGTTCCAACCCCCTGCTCTCGAGCACTGCCAGGGGCTGTGCCACTGTGGTCAGGCACAGCAGACCAGAAATACCACTGGCGGGAGCAGTGGGAATAGTCAGAAGAGCAGCACAGGCCTACCAAAAATAGGAATGCCACGGCGCAGGCTGCTTCCCATCAGCCTTTATCTCTGGGTGCATCCCTGGATCCCTTCTGTTCATCTCCTGCTTTTGTAAATGCATATTGAAAGAGCTGAAGAGACAGAAAGGAGAAATACACAGAATAAAAAGCAACTTAGCAACATGGAAGGATCGTTCTAACCATGCACACATTTACTGGAGGCGATGGCCAGCACTCAGTGTTCAAGGGAAATACCCTTAGGGAAAGTTATGATTCATATGGGGCAGCTCAGGCTCACTTACTGGGTTTTGTTGTCTTTCCGTCTCTTGACGATCCCAATGAGAATTCCAAGGACTACTGCGGGAACTAATAAATAAAGAAGGAAACCAGAACAAAACAATTCAGAACAAATGCACCGAGAAACTGGTGTGAAATTGCAGTGAGATCCCCTTGGTAAAAGACTGGCAGCAACATTCCCTGACATTCCATGCCCAGAGGCCGCCCCTTAGCCAGGATAACACCAAACCCCTCCCGTGTCTGCTGAGCTTGTGGAGGGTGTGATCCTTTTATAAACCACCTCCTAATTCCTTCCTATTTTAAACATGCTCACCACTTTTAGCACTTGGTATCTTTTGCAACAAGGATGCTCCAAGCTCCTCTAATCTCTTATCTTCCAATGTCTGCCAAGGCTTTCTAAAGCAGCTTCATCCATTCAAGAGTGACAGAATGTACGGGTTTTGGTTTGGGTCTCACACTGGCTTTTTTGGCTCCTTTCATGTCACCCTCAATTGATGCAATGTTTTATACTAAGGCACAACCAAGCCAATGCTGCTGCATTAGATGATCTTAAGGTCCTTTCCAACCCTAACTATTCTGTGATTCTGTTACCTAATGGCAAAAAAACCACCCTGAAGCCTGACCAGAGTCTCCCAGTGCTAAGGAAATGAATAAACCAAAACCACTGACTCCAAGGATTGAACAGCAAATGACAGCTTTGCGTTAGAGAAGCGTATTTTCAGTTTTAAACTACTTACCAATGCAACTGGGGATGAGGACACTTGCTAGAGAAGAAACCAATGACACTGATGTTAATAAAATGAAGCCAACAACTCAGCTAACTCGGGGTGGGCTGAATTCTTGCTCACAGAATGATGTTATTCAAATCCAGAAAACCACAGCACTGCTGAGATAGCAAAATGCTCTAAACCAATCTGTCATTAACTACACTCCTCAGTGTGCTCCTCTTGAGTGCCTCACCCCACTGCTGGAGCCGAGGTCCATAGCCCCAGGCTACCTCCACCCTCACCAACATCCAGATACAGCCAAGATAACATTAGTGGGTTCTACTGGAATATTTGGCTGCATGGAGGGAGATCCAAGCATCCAAATCCAGCCCTGCATCACATCAGCCAAGGGGTCATGCAGTTAGGATCAGAGAGAGAAGGGGATCAGATCAGGGAATAAGCCTGTGCAACCCCTTTAGAAACTGGAAGACGGACCCACCAGAGCAACAAAGGCAGCAGCAGCAGTGTGTGGAGTTACAGGAGCCTGATATGGGTGCAGTTAGTGCAATGAGAAGGTCTCTGAGGCAGAAAGCCTCTCCTGGACTCTTACCTAGCCAGTGGGGATTCTCTGCTATCTTCTCTTCCAAGGATTTGGTTTGGTTTGCTGCTGCTGTAGTGCTGACTGGAGAGAGAAACAAATAAAGGGAAACCAGTCAAATTGTATTGTATATACTCCTCCATTTATAAATGAGATAGAGAACACTTCAGATGTGTCACATACAGGATTTATTATGGGCAGGTGACTTGCGTATCTGTGGCTATGACAGCAAGGGCTGTAGCAGAGTCACCTGGGACCTCTTGGTAACAATACAGCTGTAGGACAGAGGGGAATCTGCTGCCCTGTTTGGTTTTACAGCCCGGTTAACTGCACAGCAAGAACAGGATGGTTACCCAGCCATGCTTACCCCTGCATTCCGGAGGAGGCCTGCTCCAGACACCACTGACCCCGTTCTCTGTTGTACAATGAAGGGTCTCATTCCCCACAAGCTGGAGCCCAGGGTCACACGTGTACATCACAACTGAGTTGTATGTGAACTCCTCTGTCCCACTGCTGTTATGCTTCCCATTGGGAATAGCTGGAGGTGGAGGGCAAGAAATAGCTGGGGGGGGGGGGGGGAAGAAAACAGTGACCATGGGATGCTTTTCTCCATAACATGAAGAAAGAAAAACCCAAGGGCTGCTTGCACATGGGCTGCAATGGGAGGCAGCAGGAGCAGCAGCGCTGTTCCCACTCTCAGCACAGTTACTTTCCAGCCCCTCCTGACCTGCTGTCCTGTGTACACCAGGCAGCACAGCCTGCAGGGACACCAGCCCTTCTGGGCTCCTCCTTTGTGTCTTTCACATGCAAAAGGGAAGAGTGATGATAGAATCATAGAGCCCCAGTCTGGTTTGGGTTGGAAGCAACCTTAAAACTCATCCAGTTCCAAGGGCAGGGACACTTTCCACTAGAGCAGCATCAAGGCTGGTCCCTGCTGTCACCACACCAGAGATACTGACCTGACCTCACACAGTCAAATCAACACATGGTTCAGTATTTCAAGTGCTGGAGAACTTCACTTACCCTGGCAAGCCGGAATTTGGCTCCAGGCAACATCCCCTTCCCTTATGGAACATCGGATGAGAGGTGACTCTCCCTTTAACGTGTACCTGCAAAAGGCACATCCCCAAACCAGATGTTGGCAGCACCCAAGAATGTGTCGTGTCTCCTCCAGAGGTGCTTAGGACTCAATAGGCAGAGCCCCATGTCCCAGCATGCACACAGGGTGATGGGAATGGAGGGTCTTCACACTCACCCGTGGTTACAAACCACATCTGCTAGTGCACCCAGCAGATGATCATTGGTAATAACTTTGCCATGTTCTGGATTTGCTGGAATACCACAAGATTTCCCTAAAAAAGAGTGAGATTATCCCGATGTCATCATCAAACAGAGTCCATCACCCAGTGGGCAATAGCCAGTTCACGCACAGAGCTGAGGGGTTTGGTTATTCCAAGTCTGTGCACAACAAGGGTGCTAGGTGCTATCCCACACAGCTAGCATCCCACCCCATACACAAGTCACCTATTCATACACTTCAGCTCAGGTTAGTGACTTCCCACAGCCCTTCCATGACACAACACATATAGTCACACCATTGATTCCTTACTACACATGCTTTTAACCTGGACAGCAATCTTTTGTCCTATAGGCATGACTTTTAGTATAATACTGAGGCTGTAATGGGGATAGTTCCCCTAAAGGACACTCTAACCCCATTATGCTGACACATCACAGTCATATCTCGATGATGTCCATGTGCCTTCAAGTTGTACCAGGCTTCAAGGACAGTTCTTGCTGATTGGAGATTCCTTAGGCTTGTTTCTTAATCTGCCTACACAAAGCCTTCTCCCTGGTTATCAGTTCCCTGTGAGGCAGTGTTGTTTCCAGGTTCCCCTGACCTTTTGGGAAGCTCTTGTGTCAGTAAAGAGTCAACTTTACAATTATGTGTCTACACAAGTCCCAATTTTTTAACTATGTACCTATAATGCTTCAGAAACTGCAAGGACAGGGGAAAACACACAGACATCAGAGTATGGCAATGTCAACCCAGGCATCTGGTGATGTTTCATGCCAAACATCATCAAAAAGAAGCCATCCTAAACCACAGATCAGACATAGCACTTGGAGCGCAGCACTGCGGATGCAGCTGGGGAAGGATGCTGAAGCCAAGGGAATGACACAGGGACACTCACTCTGACACAGCTGAGGAACCTCTGACCACGTTAAGTCATCAAGACACGTGCTGGTGGGGAGCTGGTCTGTGGTGTTCCTGTAGCCTGGGCGGCAACCGTACTTCACTGTGGTACCAACACCATAGAAATTTCGGGTTTCATCTTGTTGTGATACCTTAGCAAAAAGCACCCGGGGTGGGCTGGGGCAGCTGCCTGAGAATGACAGTGACACCGAGTTACAAAGCAAAGGCAACAGTGTTCTGCAGTCATAGAATCATGCAGTGGTTTGGGTTGGAAGGGACCTTAAAGCCCCTCCAGCTCCAACCCCTGCCACGGGCAGGGACCCCTTCCATAGAGCAGCTTGCTCCAAGCCCCTGTGTCCAACCTGGCCTTGAACACTGCCAGGGATGGGGCAGCCACAGCTTCTCTGGGCAACCAGTTACTGGGCAACCTCCTTTGCCAGCTTCACCATTGAAACATTTAAGGTGGAAAGAGCAGCCAGTTCTTCCCATCAGTGCCAAACCTTCCCCTGAGCTAACCCTTGTGACAGCGGTGCCAGCCTCTCCCCTCATCCCTCTGCTTCCACAAGCCAACAACCTGCTTCTATTGCCACGTGAGACCAGCACATGGCTCCAACAACCTAAGCGGGGTTGGGGAAAAGGGTCAGAGAGAGATTCTCTGCTGAGCAACTTCATCGTGCAGCACTTGGGGTGAGGAAACCCTTGAGGCTGCGGTTGCTAAAGCAGCAAACGCTTTCACAAGCCCTGGATGTTTTCACAAGCAGAATTCCCCTCTAAGCAACTCTTTCCGTAGGAAGTGAAATACTTACGCCCACAGAACTCCTGGAGGTTGGACCATTGGGAGGTGGTAAGGCACTGTATGGTATCTGAGAGCAAGGGGAGCTTCGTGTAACCCGCACGGCATCTGTATGTTACCATGGAGCCAATGCTGAACCTTTCCCGGTGTTGAAGGTCCTCCAGGGGCTCCGCATTGCTTATGGTTGGCAGTGGCCCACAGTCACCTGGAGTAAAATAAACCTGGATTTAGCGGGGTGTCTGCTGCCGGTGTGAGTACCTGGGGCAGGGCACAGCATGGGTGTGGGGCATGCAAGTCTGCAGGACAGCGCAGCACATGCACCCCTGGCATGACCCGCAGTAGAGCAGAGCACATGGAGCACGCAGACACATGGACAACACACATGTACAGGACACACAGCCCCAAATGAAACACATGCAGCCACGACACGCACTCACAACAAGCACCTACAGTAGCACAGCACACATGGGGCACATAGAGCACATATGTGCATAAGCCATACGCATCCGCACAGAACGTGCACTGCGCAGAGCACACACATGCATGGAGCACACACATGTATGGGGTACATGCACCCACATGGAGCACACAAACTCCACAGCACGCACCCACAGTGGAATGCAGCACATGGAGCACACACAGAGAACACCAGCGCTCGCCCTTCACCACCTCCCGTCCCCGTGCGCTCACCCCACGCCGCGGGCAGCAGCAGCAGTAGCGGCAGCAGCGGCAGCAGCGGCAGCAGCAGCTCGGGCAGGAGCGGGCGGCGGCGGCCGGAGCCCATCACCGCCGCTGCGCGCCGGGAGCAGGACCCAAGCGGAGCGGAGCAGCGGGTGCGCAGCTGGAGCGGCCCCAGCAAGGCGGGGAGCGGGGCCCCTCCCGGAGCAGCTGAGAGGGAGGGAGGGAGGGAAGGGACCGGAAAGGAGATGCTGCAGCCGCCAAAGGTTGGGCAGCGCAGCTCACCGTGGTACCAGCCTGCAGCCCCCTCCTGCACACGCTCTCAGTGAAAGACAAGCAGGTGATGGCCCGTGGGACACAAGGGAAGGAGCAAAGGGATCTGTGCCTACCTGGGATGCAGCTGGGCACCCGTGGGTGCCATCTGCCGCTGGCCAGGCACCGCACCGTGCTGGTGGCACCCAGGGGCACGTAGCCGGGGTCGCACGTGAGCCTGGCTGTGCTGCCCGAGGTGAAGGTCTGTGCAGGTTCCAGCTGTCCATGGGTGATATCCGGGACGGGGCACTGAGCCTCTGCGGATCAGCAGCTCCCAAACCGTTTCCAAACATCACCCTGGGAAGAGGCTTCCTGGAAGAGAGGTCTTTCTGCAAGAAGAAAGGAGAGAAGGGAGCTTTCCTCTGGTTCAAGGGATGCGCAGGGGACCAGAGGGCTGTAAACCAGCTCCACTTTGAAGCTGCTTCTCTAACACCCATGCACAGAACAAGGCAGCGTTTCCACTGTCACTCTCCCAGTTAAGACACTCAGCTCCTCGTATGGAGCTCAGGGATGTCCTCAGGCCCAGCCAGGCACAGGAGCAGTTGGTTCAGCTCCATGACTGTATTGGGAAGCTGCTCTGGGCTCCCTGCCCTCCACAGGGATTGCAGGAAGAGCCAAAGGAAAGGTTGTGGCTGTGTTTGCTGCCCTGTCCCGCTCTGATGAGCAGCGCTGCTGCTAAGGGGGATGTGTCACCCCACCCCGAGGAAAGGGCAGCCAGCAGCAGCCCTTCTGCCTCCCTCTGCCTTTGTTATCCAGGAAACGCTGATGTTTCCACTGGAAAGCTCCATCATTTTATTTTAGTTTACTTCCCCCGCTTGGTTTCCCTTTCCAATACAATTTCAGCTCCAAGCATACATAACAAAAGCACCTGCAACGAGGCCAAGAGATGTTTTCATGAGAGAGGAGTCAAGCAGCCTGGATAACATATTCCTTTCAAACACTTCCTTGTGACCATGCTGACAGATGACATGGAGATGTGTTGGCCACATATATTTACAGGTCACTGGTCACCGAGCTGGGATGGTGGCTGCATAATACAAGAGGTTGCTAAGAGGAAAAAGACAGTGTTAAATGCAGGGGAATTCTCTTGTAAGAGCAGTCAGCAATGACCTCAGCAAGAGAGGGCAAGATGTGCACAAGTGTTTGGCAAAGAGCTCTCGTAACACTTGAGTTCCAGGGAGTGGCTGGGTTCTTATGTACTCAGAAGAACCAACTGAGCTCAGATGAACCCATTGAACCAGGCTGTTTTCCTACCTGAGGCCATGCAGGAGCATCTCTACCTGCCCAAACCATCAGGCTCAGCCCAGCCCGTGCCCCTGTCCCCATTTACGCCCCGTTTTGACCCAGTAATGGCCTGAGCATTGAAACCTCCTGCTCTGGAGCTACCCCAGCAGCTGAGCCCTGTGATAGCGGCTCTGCCCTGCTCAGCTGCAGCCAGCAAGGGCCACTGGCTTTATCTTGCCCTGACATCCCTTCCCCGTGCTGCAAACATCAGGCCAAGCAGATGGTGGTGGCAGAAGCGACAGCACCGAGGGGAGCCTGACCCATGCTGCTCTGTGTGTGCTCACGCTGCGAGGCTTGGACCCGGAACGAGACGAGCTTCCCAGCAAACCCAGGGCTGAGCTGCTGGAGCTGCTCTTGGCTTTCCACAGACCTGGGCTCCTTCCCATCCTTGGGCAGGGCAGCAGCCCACAGCTCCCAGAGCCTTGCTGGGGATGTCCCTGGGTCTACCTGGGCTGAGGTGCGGAGCCACAGCTCAGGACCAGGACACTGAGCAGGATTAAGGCAGGCATGCCTTACTGGTAACATCACTTGCCAGAAACACTCACATTCCCAAACATTCCTGCATGGATTTTCTCTCTTTTTATAAAGAAACCAAGTTAAATTTGCATAGGAGGCCATTTAGAAAAGAAACAAGAGTGCTGATAAAAACCCCCAAATCTGAACATTGCCAACACACATCTAAAAGCTGACACCTTCCTGAAAACAGCATTAACTATGGAAGGGGAAGAGCAGGCAGCTGAATCCACTGGCTACCCTTTATAAGCTATTACCATGTATTACTAAATGCAAGTAAAATCCCATTAAGTCTTTGGGAGCTTTAATGTTCAGTGTAGAGCAAAGACAGTAACCAGCCAGCAGCATAAACCTGCCATGTCCAGGTTTTCTGTGGCAACACAGGAGGGTGTATTTAGCAGTTCCTTCTCTGTGTGTGAGAGGAGTCCATGTGCTCACAGGCCCCCGCAGTGTTGCAGAGGAGCCTTCCTCCCTTGGGAAAGCAGAATTGGCTTCTTTTTGGCTGGCAGATACTCAGTGGGTCTGATGCAGAAAACACTTTGGCTAAGGAAAGCGCTTGAAGTATGGAAGGTACAAAGAACAGCATTCGATTTAGCATGTAAAATACTATGGTTTCCTAATAGAAATGAGCTCCTGACTTTGCAGGAGGGGGAAGTCAGCCCTTGGCTCTCAGCACCACCCTGCCTGGGTGTATCTGCAACTGGAGCGTGCTGCAGCCAGGGATTCCTGGGCAGTGAAGGGAGCAGCTCATCTTGGCTGATTGCTGTGGGTCGGTTGCAGCCTGTCCTGTGCACTGGTATTTGTGTGCACTGGTATTTGTGGTGTTGCCTGCAAGCAAGGAGATCTGCAGGTGTGGAAACACTGAGTTGGACTGGTTGAGATAGAACCGAGCTCCATCAGAACCTCTGCAGAAGCCTGATGGGTTCCTGAAAGTCTGCAGTTCCCAGCCTGAAGGAAAAGCTGATAAGATCCATAGGGAATCCTGACTGGATTCGGGATGTTGCTGGAAATGGCTGAAAAAGAGAAAAACTCAGCTGGGAGAAGCCGCAATGGGAGGTGGCAAACTCTGTGTAAGTGATTTTCCATCAATTTCTGGGAACATTAAAACCTGATCATCACTTTAAAAGATACCTCCCAGTGGGGGTTTTGTCTTGTTCATTATCACTTCCAATGACATGCTCACAGTCCCCACCCAGGCACCATTCCCAACACTCACCCTCTTTACGGGTACAAGAATCCTTTGCACCGGAGAGGAAATCTGTTGTAGCAACACTTCTGCCACTTCCAGCTTCTCTGGGCTGCCCAGGACCTCCCTGGTGTGGAACAAGGTCTGTGTTAGTGCATTGCCTCTTGCTGCTGAACAAGGAGAGAAGTCCCAACACTCTTAAGGCCACGTGGGCCAAAGTTACCTCTTGCTTTTCAATATGGCAAAAATGGAGTTAAACCAGATCTGTGCTAAGATGAGGGCAAAGAGAAAAACCTGATAAAATACATCTTACACAAAGCAAAGCTTTTGTAAGAGGAGGTCAATGCAGTCAAATCTCATAGAAGGCAAGAGCACAACAAAAAGAAATTGCTTACTTCCACAAAATGATGCAACTTTAGGCCACTTCAGGTTCCCAAAGCAGCCAGCTTGGGGGAGGATGCCAGAGATCCCCACGTACTTCGGAGGACACATGGATCCTTGGCTGGTCCAAGGGGAATAGTAGGGTTTGGGTTTGTACAAAGGAACAACGAATCTGGATGGGGAGGTGGCACAGCTCCTGGACACTGAAGAGGAACATGGGGGGAAATGGCAATTCCAGGTATGGGAGGAACCAGGGAGTTTCACTGATGAGCTCCCCTGAACTCCAGTGATCCTACAGGGACTGACCTGGGGTCTTGGAGAAAGAAGAAGAATGGGAGTGAGAGATGGTATTTTGGAGTGACTTTTTATAAAGGCTGAGCTTCATTTCCCATTTTGAAGCCTTCTTAGCTGAGTGGATGCCTTTTTGTTGGGAACCTGAAAGAATAAAAACCACGGCATGAAATGGCTTAAATGGGATAAAGGAGCAAATTCAGCTGGGAAGCATGGGTCTTGATTCAATGTAAGATCCTTCCAACTCACTTTGGGGAGGAGGACTCCTTTCCATTTGTTTTACTTCAAGTTTGACAGGTAGCTTTTTCTCTAGGGTATAAAGAGTAAGCATCGTTTAGTAACGCACTTTTCATACACAGACCATTCCTTACTTCAGCACTGCTTTTTGCCTCTTTCAAATTGCAGTGTGACTTACACCTGGCATACGCTGTACTAAGCAATCACAGTATTTTAAGCTGGTGCATCCTAAATATTGGATTCACAATAAATGCTAAACTCAGATGAAACCACCTTTGCACGCAGGCACAGCTCTGCTCCAGACTCCCTTTGTTTTGTCCATACTGGTACAACGGATGCTCCCATTCCCAACGAGCTGGAAGCCAGAGTCACAGCTGTAAGTCACGGTGGAGTTATAAGCAAAGGTTTTTACACCTTCACCATCATGTTTTCCATTGCTAATGGGAGGAGGTGAAGAGCAGGTAATTACTGCAGGGAAAAAGGTCAACATGAGCATTGCTAGAAGCTTCAGTAATAATGAAAATGCAAAAGGTTTCCTGACCCCCTCTAAAACTCAAAGACAAGAAACTTCCAGGCAACCCAAGAGAGGTAAAAACTAGCACTGCCATTTGTCTTGATTCTCTTTGTTCTTTCTGTTGGCACATCTTTCTCGTCCTCCATTCCCAGGGTCCCAGAACATCAACAGACCCCTTGCCATGCCCTGGCTGGTGATTCCTGCAAGCCTCATCCCATCAACTTCACTGCAGCCTTAGGTCATGAGAAAATAGGTTGAACTTGTGGGAACAAAACTGCTGAAACCCAGTGTCTGCGGCACAATGGGGATTTCTCAGCTGCTGTGGTGGGGGTGAAGCTGCCACATAACATAACAAAAGCAATGTCTGAAGACAGGCTTAGACTGGCCATTAGGATCTACTGGAGCAAAGTCAGAAATAAGGGTGCATTAATCTTACATTCACAAGTTGGAAGTGTACTCCATGCAACATCCTTCCCTTTAAGCTGACACTGGATGAAATTACTCCCGTTTAATCTGTACCTAAGTGAAAATACACAAGCAAGGAAACATTTGTGTAACTATTCAGAAACAGAGAATACAGTTTTCTGCTCAGGAACAGAGACAAGGCTAATTTAAAACAAGCAGATGTGCACACTGATAACAGGAGAGCTCCTTCACCTAGCATGGTTTGGGTTGGAAGGGACCATAGACCTCTTCCAGCTCCAACCCCTGCCATGGGCAGGGACCCCTTCCACTGGAGCAGGGTGCTCCAAGCCCCTTTGTCCAACCTGGCCTTGGACACTGCCAGGGATGGGGGATGTGAATGCCAGACAGCGCTGAGGTTACCCATGGATTCCCACACGGGCTCGGGTTTGCTGTATCAGGAACTATTTCCCCCTGTCTGCTTCCTGGCGCTGGGAATGAGGCTACAGGCATCCAGAGCCTTTCCCACACCACTGCCACCCACCGGGATGAGGGCATGAGGTGAGAAGCTCCCTCCTGAGCTCATGCAGCATCTCTAAAGGCTGGGACTCTCCCCCAGCTGCTGCTGCTCTCCCCAGCAGCAGTACCCGTGTGCTGGATCTGCTGGCAGCCCTGCTGTGGCAGTGGGGGCCAGGCCCCCCCCCCCGTCTCCAGTGCTGCCTCCTTCCTGACGCATCGCTTTCGGGTCCTAAAGGTGAAGCTGTCCTGCTAAAGGTTTGCCAGGAAAGCCAGCAACAGCATCAAATATTCCACAGCAGGGACCAGTGAGGGGCAGCGAGGATCTCTGTGTCTTTTGGGATGGATTGCCTTCCTGAAAGCTCAATACATCTTGCTCTGACAGCATCAACAGCTTTCCCAACCTCTGATTTACATCCTTCTCCTCAAAATTATCACCATTTGGGCATGATGGATAGTATCTGATCTTGCTTATATGGATAACGTTATTCCTCCACCCTGATGTGATACTTCCAAAGGTCAGCTGAAACATTCTGTCATTTCCCCAACACCCATCCTAGGGGAATATCTGAAGGAAAACCCCCTGTGTTATATTCGAGGCAGCTGTAAAGACTGGCAGAATGAGGCAGATGATACCAGCTAATTCCTGCTAGGGAGGGAGGAATACAAG
Source organism: Agapornis roseicollis (assembly GCA_002631895.1). Lineage (NCBI taxonomy): Eukaryota > Metazoa > Chordata > Aves > Psittaciformes > Psittacidae > Agapornis > Agapornis roseicollis. The sequence continues at coordinate 25,474 of NDXB01010408.1, forward strand.
TTAGAGATGCAGGAGCTTACTTTTGCATTTCAGTCTTTTGCAAGTGGCCCTGATTGAAAGCAGGCAGAAAGTGTGAGTCAGCTCAGTGAGTGGTGGAAAGAGTGCTTCACTGCAGCCTTCTGGACACCACTGAGCTTTAAACATCCCAACATAACCCCTTTTTATTCCATATATCTCAAATATGTTAAGCTGAAATGTTCAAGGCCAGGTTGGATGGGGCTTGAAACAACCTGGTCTAGTGGAAGGTGTCCCTGCCTATGGCAGGGGGTTGGAACTGGATGAGCTTTGGGGTGCCTTCAACCCAAACCAGGCTGGGATTCTATGGAATATTTGAAGTAACTTGTTGTGAAGTGTGCAGTTATAAACTGAATGTACAACCAGCCCTGCTGGGGCTGATGCACAGGGGCAGTTCAATCTCCTCTGCATGCCACTTGATAGAAGAGGCAGCCACAGAGTCAAACCCAGTCTCTTCCCTTCAGCTGTGTCTTATTCCTTCCCAGCCCAAAGATGCAATTCAAATGGGAAAAGCAGCCCCATGCTCTGCATGAGCAACACCACAGGAGTGATATACAGTGAAGCAGCATCCCAGCACCACTGCACCGGACCACAGCTTGTATTCCAGCAGCAGCGTGCTGGAACTTAGGACATTGCCCTGGGACTCACCCATCTTCACAGAGCACATTCACCCTGGCACCGAACTGCAGGTCTGTCAGTGGGACCATCCTGCCCCCGGGCACTGCTCCTGGGTCCCCACAGGATTTCCCTGCCGGAGGATGAGGCTGACGTTAGCAGAACACACAATGATGGGTAATTCCTGAGTAAGGAACAGACTTAGGGGGTTATGCCCAATGGTACCAGGGGCTTTCCTTTCACATGCATCTTGCAGGAGGGCTGTTTGTGGAGGTATTTCCACCTCCATAGATAAGCGGTAAGTTACTCAGCTGTGAAAAAGGCATTCTTGTCACACCACCAGTCTGAAGATTACATGGATTTCACCAAGAAACACATTTTGTCTTCATTTTGAAGTGCAACACAATTGCAACTGAGCACTTGTTCTGTGCATAAACCACAGCCAGGTAGAACCATATGGAGCAGAGCAGAGATACTCACTCCTGCACAGCTCAGCAGCTTCTGACCACTCCAGGTTTCCAAGGCAGGTGCTGGTGGGGGAGCTTTCCGAGGTGTTCTCGTAGCCAGGGCGGCAGACGTAGCTCACATTGCTCCCAACGGGGAAGAAATTAATCCTCTCATCCCCCTCGGAGAGGGCAGCGAACCTCAGCCTTGTCGGGGCAGGGCAGCTCCCTTGCAGGCAAGGAAACCGGACCTGAATGAGCAGCCCCTGGGGAAGCATGCTAAAAAACCCCGGCATTCCAGAACTGCTCCTGCTGTGGTGCTTTGGGAAGCTCCTCCTGATCAGCACAGGTTGTGTCTGGTTTCTTACCAGACTGCTATTCTGCCGAATGCTCCTTGGCATAACAAGGATGGAGATGTGATAACGGCGCAGGCAAAGCTGTTAGTAGGAAATAAGGAGGCACAGCCTCTGACACCCATGGTTTGGGAGATGCAGAAGCATCCTGGGCTCCAGCCACCATCCAACTGACCCCATCACTGACCAGCATGGATCCTGCACCCGTCAGCAAACAGCAGCCATGGGAAATGGGTCTGTACCTTGCTAGGGATGGTGATGCCATTGCAGAGCAGCCGCTGTAAGGGGCAGAAGCATGAAGCCAAGCAAGAAGCTCTTTGGAGCTGGGTCTCAGAGAAAGGAGGTATTTACGGCCGCAGGGCTCGGGCAGCGTGGACCAGCGCGCGCCGGGCAGGCACTTCACCGTGTCTGATCTCCCAGGGATTTTGATGGTGCCTTCAATGCACGTGTACATCACGCTGAATCCAATAGGGAAACTCATGGTGTGCTTATCAATGGATGGCCTGGAATAGGTCATGGAAGGTGGGGGCCCACAGTCACCTGCAGTATGAGAAGACCACTTTGGGTGAGGCCTCCATTCCCTGGTCCCTTCCCCAGCCCCACTGAGCATCCCAGCTCCTGGGCTGGCCCAGGCTTCTTCTGTAGGCAAAGGCACCAGGCAGGACTGCATCCATGAGAGCATCAAGCAATGGGTCCCCACAGGCTTGGGGATGGTGGCAGCAACACCCAGCCCATCCCTGAGCAGCAAGGGGGGATCCGGACAGGTCTCACTGGTCCTCCCCATGCATCCCATGCTCCTGTACTCACCATGAGCCACAGGCATGCCCAGGAGCCCCAGCAAGGGCAGGAGCAGCATGGAGTAACCAGATGCCCATGCACCAGCAGGTGCCCTGCAGGTCAGCGTGCCTGGGTGCTTCCCCCATCCTGGTTCTCCAGACTTCATTGCAGTGATTTCTGTGCTCCTCTGTCAAGCACTGTTAGCTCCAAGGGGCTGTTTCTGAAGCTGGGAGGAGATGCAGTGCAGCAGACCCAGCCAAGCCTCTGCAACAGTGGAAACCTCTCCAGAACACCCAGGGAGCTAAATTCTGAGTCAGGGACACAGACAGCAGCCAAGGGCGGGGGACAACTGTCATCCACAGCTCGGGTAATGCCTCTGGTCCTCCTGCCTCACCATAAGGGATGGTGGGATAGCTCAACCCTTTCATTGGACTTGATTCTGGCTGTAAGCACTAGTTTTTACCAAACCCAAGTGCTACCAGAGCAGAAAAGACCCTCACCCAGCCCCAGCCTGTATCCAGGGTAGGTAAATGCCCCTGGTTATTTGCTGGCAGGTGATGCAACCAGGATCCTCCCTAAGCAGAGTTAGTGGAACAAAAAATAGAAACGTTTTCCTTTTTGCTTGCTAATTTGTTTCTTGATTGCCTGACTCATTTCTAAGCAGGAATGGGTGGGAGTGAACACATCTGCATACTGACTAACATGCTGAAGTATCCCTGACATCAGTCAGGACTACTGAAACACGCTCTTAGATACACGTGGGATGTAACACCCAGTTCTTACTCATGCTGATGGGGTTTGAGCCTTGCACAGGGAGATAAGACTCTGCTGTTTGCAGTCTCAGGTCAGCTCAGTGAAGAGGGGAGTGAGGTGTCACAGGAGAGGGAACAGCCCAGCTCTCCCTGGGGCACAGGGAGTACTGGGGTGGGTCTGGGAGTGCCTCTTGTTGCAGAGGATGCTGTGGGGATAACGCACAGGTTGAGTTATCAAAGCATTTTTCTGCTTAAAGGTGGGAGATGCCATCTCTTCCCTGGGTGTTGTGGTTAGGCTCAAGTAACGTTTAAAGCAGCTCTAATAAAGCATGCACCTGGCAGTGATCCGCCACTGTAAACCACTTGGGCAGGAGATGAATTACAGTCTTGATCAGAGGAGCCCTTGGACCATGCTGGAAGTCAGCCAGACAGATCACAAGACACCGTGGGGACACCTCCAGCCTCATTGCAACCCACAGGGAAGGAGCAGTTGCTGCATCACAGGGCCACACCAACTGTAAATCATCATTTATTGAGTAATGAGAACAAGCGTTGGGTCCTGATTCTCTACACATCAAGTTACAATATCTATTCTCAGCTTTTGCTTGCCAGAAATAAGGATGTCGAACACGACTCCAAGGCAGGTATCTGAGTCCAGTGCTGGATCAGAAACCTGTTGCTCTTAAATGCAGGGATAAGCAAACAGAAGCCTTTACAAAAGCACTTCTGTGTAGTCGCCCTTAAGTAGGTGAATAGAAATCATGAGCTGTATTAACAGGAAATGACGTAGTTCAACACTCACTTCACCGCTGTTTCTAGATAGCAGGAGAACGCTGGTGCTGCGAGAGGTGAGGTGTATGTGCACAAACACCTCCAAGGAGAACCACTTATCCCAGCTGGAAGTTTACTTCTGTGGACTTCAGTCCCCCTGCTCTTGACTTAGCAGTGCCTCAGAGCTCCATTGACTTTCTTACTACACTGCCTAATGTAAAGCGTGGCACAACGCACTCGTTACACAGCAAAACAGACTTGTCAGATTTAAGCAAAAGAGCAAAAACCCCTCTGGGCTCTAGCATCCAGCACAGCAAAAGCAACCTCCCATGCACTGCTTATTACTTGTCTGGCTACAGGCATGCAAGCACAAACCATAAAGTCGCTGATAATCTTCTTACAGATACCGTGGCTAAACAAACTGCATGTTCACCATACAAAAGGGGATCCTTACAGTGCATTTTTGGACTCACTTGTTCAGGTTTTCTAGTCCCACATTTAGTTTTTTAATCTCCAGCAACAGCTTTTGTATTTCCAGCAGGGTTTTCACTTCTGCTATAGGCACACCGCATTCGAAGGCTGCTTTTATGGAATGAACCTCTTCGCATACATCAGCATCACCATCCTTCTTCTGTTAGAAAGTGAAGCAGAACAAACAAAACCCAGGAAAAAAGGATGTAAAACTGCACTGCAGCAGATGGGAACCACCTGCTCCTCAACTCGAGGCTGAACTGTCCCCCTTGCCTCAACACAGACACCATTCCTCAGCAGTACCATCAAGCAAAAGCTTTTAAGAAGCTCAAGCAGTTGTTTTTCATATTAGATATCAAGCAGTAACCATCCAGATCATGGTACTTACACACTTGGGCAATGGTGTCCAATTGCCACCAGGCAAGCATGTGGCTGTCGAAGACATGTCTGAAAGGTGGTATCCCCGGAAGCATTCAAATGTAACAGTCTCATTTGTTTGGTACCACATTTTACCATCCAAAGTGCTATTGAGCCTTCCATTGGCCACGTGTGGCTGCGGACACAGAACTGAAAGGAAAACCCACAGCAGACGGCAGCTCAGCAAGAGGCTTGTCGTTACGTAGATAGAAAAAGACCCCACAAAGTCTGTGATGCCTGAGGCAGACCAAGTGGACTTGAATCTGTGGAGCCATGGAAACCACATGTTAAAGCCAAGTTACTTTCCCAGGCTCTTCAAGAGAGGAGGGAGATGGTCAGAACACATTGGTTGTTTTCTGTCTCAATTTGGGCATCCCCATACAAGAGTCTGCAGACATCTCTCAGTACGAATGCGCACTGAAGAGAAAGTCAACAACGATGGTGGGTCCTGACCTGCTTTAGAGCCTCCTTTGTACCTGACCATGCAGAAGAAACCAGCCTGGTAAGCACCAGCATCGGGAAGTTTGTTTCTTCTGCAGAGGGGAAGGCACTGGGGAAACCCTGAGGATGGACACAGACACATGATGCTGCAGCCCAAGCTCTCTGCACCCTGCTGGTACCCACCGGGCTGGCAGGAGGGCAGGGGAGGGTGCCAGGTGCTGTCAGCCAGGCACCGGCTCTCGGCATCGCCGCGCAGCACGAAGCCTTCATCGCAGGAGAAGCGCACGAGTGCTCCATAGGGAAAGGTGAATCTCTGCGGAGTCATCCTGCCCCTCTCGACCACGGGCCTGGGGCACCGGACCACTGCGGGAGAGAGCAGAGCAGTGGGGTTGGCTGTGCCCTTCCCCAGGGACAGCGGGGACCCAGGTCTGGTGGGGCAGAGCTGTGGTTCCTGGTGCTCTCTGCATCACTTTTATACTCAGAGCCGTAATTCATGACCATCTGATGGCCATCAAAGTAGGACAACCAGTGTCTCCTGTTTCCACATGGATCATCCCCAGTCCAGAGCTGTGAAGCCTGTGAACAAGCCTACGAAGGAAGCAGGATCTCCCAGCAGCCCTGCTCGCTTTTAATCCCATTGAGTGCTAATATTACCCCCAGGTCCTGGCTTCAGTTTAGTCCCATACCAGAAAAACAACTCACCCCTGCACTCCGGGGCAGGTTTGCTCCATGCCAAGCTCACCCCGTCATCAGAGGTGCAGTAGATGGACTCATCCCCAATGAGGGACATACCCTCCACACATCTGTACTTCACTTCTGAGCCATAGAGGAACAGCTCTGTTTTCAAGCTGGTGTGCTGCCCATTGGTGAGTTTTGGAGGGGGACCACAGACTGTGGGAGAATAGAGAAAGGGAAGATGAAGATTTCCTTCATTTAGCAGGGGATAAACCAGTTCTCAATGTTTATACTTAGGGTTGCTCCCCTCAAAGTCCTCCTCACAGTGGCTGTGAGTCCCATTCTCAACATAGTTAATTCCAGCTTTGACAGAAGATGAAAACATTAAAGCCATTTAATGATGTGACTTGGACCCCTTCTCCAAGAAGCAATACTCAGATGATTTCCACACTGCTGCCCCTACCCTCACAGAGATGCAGTTGCTGACAGCCGCTGTTGGTGCTCACCTTTGTCGCAATATGGCACAGGGGGTCTCCAAGTCCCGTCAGACCAGCACTGGATCCTCTGGCTGCCCCTCAGCACATAGCCAGGCTCGCACTGCAGTTCCACCTGCTGCCCAAAGGTGTATTCATCTTTCCTAGGACTGATTTCCCTCCCGTGTTGGATATCCGGGCTTGGACACTGCACCTCTGAGGAACACCAGCATCAGAAAGAGTTTCCGTGGATTGGGTCAGGAGGGAAGAGCAGGAGACATTCACAGGGAGGTGTTTTCCCATAGCAGTGGCTTCCAGACCTAAAGAGCTTGCCAGGCAGCCTGTTAATGCTGACAGACATCTCTAACCAGACCTGGCATGCTCAGGGGTGGCTATTATGTGATAACAACCTTCCTCTTGGAAGGCAGAATGATCCAAGCCCTGTAATAAGCTACAAATTGTGCTGAAAGGATGATACATTACAAGCTGCATCACTGTTTGAACAGCTAAATAATCAGTGGGAGTTGCAGCTATTTCTTCTCAGCCATGCTACCGATTGAACAGCAAACTTGTCAGCAGGGAGAGCCAAAGATCTGCTCAATAAAGCCCTTATGGCATGGCAGCACTAGTGGGTTTTTTGGAAATGATGTTAGGACCACATCAGTACATTGATGCAAAGGCAATGGTGTACTTACCCTGGCAAAGCTTTGGGACTGTGGTCCATGTGAGATTTTGAAGACAAGTGATTACTGGAGATACTCCAGGGAGCAAAGTATACCCGGGTTTGCAGGAATAGGTCACGGTTATCCCGACTGGAAACTCGCGCTGAGGGTTTCGGTCCGTGTGGTCAATGACAGGAGGGTAGGAACAGTGACCTGGTGCCAGAGTAAGGGACAACATTGACCCTCAAAGCTGGGGATGAGGCTGAGCCCTGCCTGGGGGAACCCAGTCTGTCCCTTGGGCACTGGTGGAACCACAGAAAGAAGCCCAGGGACAGCAGCAGCCATAAGCATCGCTGTGGGGTACAGCAGCTGAACTGAAAAGCACGATATAATGATGACAAATTCACCAAAGGATGCAACTCTGACTCTTTATTCTCATACACTTTTGTATCTCATCGGGTGACCCTGCACCAGGAAGAACAACCGAGGAGCCATGGAAGAGCAGAGAGGAACCCTGCCTCCAAAGGTTGGGCAGCGCAGCTCACCGTGGTACCAGCCTGCAGCCCCCTCCTGCACACGCTCTCAGTGAAAGACAAGCAGGTGATGGCCCGTGGGACACAAGGGAAGGAGCAAAGGGATCTGTGCCTACCTGGGATGCAGCTGGGCACCCGTGGGTGCCATCTGCCGCTGGCCAGGCACCGCACCGTGCTGGTGGCACCCAGGGGCACGTAGCCGGGGTCGCACGTGAGCCTGGCTGTGCTGCCCGAGGTGAAGGTCTGTGCAGGTTCCAGCTGTCCATGGGTGATATCCGGGACGGGGCACTGAGCCTCTGTGGATCATAGAATCACAGCACAGTTTGGGTTGAAGGAAGCTTAAAGCTGATACAGCTCCAGCCGTGCCACAGGCAGGGACCCCTTCCATAGAGCAGCTTGCTCCAAGCCCCTGTGTCCAACCTGGCCTTGAGCACTGTCAGGGATGGGGCAGCCACAGCTTCTCTGGGCACCCTGTGCCAACGCCTCAGCACCCTCACAGGGAAGAGCTTCTGCCTAAGAGCTCATCAGTGTGTTCTTACTAAATACAGCTGCAGTGACCAACTGTCAGTGTGCCTTCATCTGATAGGTAAGAGAAGACAAATCAGTTTAACAAATGCAGTGACTGAGGCTGATATTAGTGGTTCCCAAGTGTGCTTAAGCAGCCATCACCCATAGGACTTTAAAGGCTATTCCTGCCCTTTCCTGACAGCACTTGCTCTAACAGCCACAACTCACCTGCATGCTGGGGTGGGTGACTTCAGAGCCCTGGCAGCCCACTTCCAGCATCACATCTGCACTGGTCCATGGCGGGACTGCTGATGCTGCCTTTAGTACCCATGCCCACACGAAGAGCACGTCTCTACTTGTAAGTGCCTTCCCCAGGCCCCAGTTTAGGTATCAGCATGCCACTGGCAATGTTTGAATTTAGTGAATGGACTGAGAAGCATCGTGAAGTAGAAAGAGTTAATAATCTCTGACAATAAATAGGGTGTAAAGGTGGTGCTGGCAGGAGGGGAGCAGCAGATGCTCTGCAGGGAGGCACTGGGGGGCTGTGCACCCTGGCAAGTGTCTCAAAGGGCCTATTTTTAAAGGAACTGTCGACTTCGAGACACAAACAGGGTCATTCCCCTTCCTAGAGACATTAGTCAGCAAACACCCACTTCTCCTGTGGGTAGCGTGACAATTCACCAGCTACCTTCTGTGTGTCTGTTGGTTGCCTCAGGGCATAAGCATCAACCTGGGTATGAACCTGCTACTACTCAGACTGCCAAACAGAACCTTTGTCATTAAAAACTAAGAAGTATTACCTGTCTAACTGATTCTCCCCATCTTACCACCACCTTTGCCTTGAGCTCCAGGCTGGAAGGGCATCTGATCCTGGGAACTACTCATCTACTGCATGGATGCTCAAGGCAAAGGGTGATACACTCCCTGCGGCACAAGGTCTGAACTCCAGACCAGAAGAGGCTCTGCAGTGGAGAGACCTGGCCCTGGACTGCCCCAGGGATGAGCTCGTGGCCTCCAAGCCACCCACCAAACACCAATGCCCTAATGCCACCAAACCCTAATGCCCAAACACCAGGAAGATTCATACCCCAGCTTAAGGCTTTTGACGAGCATTGGGAATTTGAGGTGGAGGGCCTAGAGGAGCAGCCAAAGAGGAGAAAAGAGCAATTAGCAGCAACCACTGACCTCAGATGATCCTTACAAGAACATCAGGCGCAGGCAGAGCGTAGCAGCGACTTCAGCCAGAGGAAGGTCTCTTGCACTCACTACATCGCTGATCCCTAAGCAAAGCTGAGCCCCAGAAACAAAGCAAACAAGAGGAGGAACACTCACTGAGACTCCCAGCCGGCTGCAGCACAAGCACCACCACTGCCAGGAGATGCCCCAGCCAGCAGAAGAGCTGCATGGTGAGACCCTTCCCAGCCGATAGCTGCTGAGTGCACTGGGGAAGGGGAAGTGGCTGCGGGAAGCTGGGGACAGGCCAGAGGAGCTGACGCTGCCACCCCCAGCCCTTCTGACCTGCCCCAGGCAAGGGCTGCCCTCCCTGGGCTTGCCAGCAAGGATGTGCCAGCAGAGGGGATGCTGCTGCTTCTGCTCTTCCCCATCCCTGGCAGTGCTCAAGGCCAGGTTGGACACAGGGGCTTGGAGCAAGCTGCTCTATGGAAGGGGTCCCTGCCCGTGGCAGGGGTTGGAGCTGGAGGAGCTTTCAGGTCCCTTCTAACACAAACCATTCCATGATTCTTCCAAGGTGGAGACAGTGGGAATAAAGCTATTTTAGAGCTAGAATAGCTTTGCAGCATTCTGGCCTCCTTCTGGTGCTCTAAGGGTGCTGCACATTCGCTTTGCCTCTTTACCCCCGTGGTAGGCAGGGGTGGGGAAGGCAGCCTTCTCTCTGCCTAGTCAAACAATGATTATTGAAACACCTCTTTCCTTTCCTACAAATGAGGCCATTATTAAAAGCCAGACACAGCTGTCATTGCAATTGCAGTTTTATTATGAACTCGTGGTGAAGGAGCATTGCTCGGATCACAAGATGCCTGCTAACAGACTGCTTCCCCTTTACTGGAGGTTGGAGAGAAAACTCAGCCACTTCTGTTGTTATACTTTGCTTTCCCCCAGCTGCTCTTGGAGCACACACTAAGATGCAGCAAGCAGCATCGCTGTGGCCTCAGATCCATCTGTTCTGCTTGGGAAGGAAGCCTGGCATTTTTGCTTGGATTGAGGCATCCTCCATTGGGCCTTCAGGTCATGGCTAATCAGGCAGGTAAGTGCTCATTCCCATTAATGAATGCAGCATATATGAATGGAGGAGCAAGGGGCTCAACTGTGTTGCAGGGGGTTGTGAGGCAAGTGTGAGTTGGTGGCTCTGACCATGTCCATGTCCCTGCAGCATCTGCTTGGCTCCCACAGGGATTTACTTTTCTTTCAGCTCCTTTCTAACTGAGCCCTTGTCAGTACAGCAAACATAACTAAATGTATGAAGTGATGTAGAAACCAAACAGAGTGATCTCAAACAGAATGAGCCAAAAGTGGGCACTTTCTGACTCCCTGTATGGGCAAAGAGTCAGAGTTCCTTGACTGATTACTTGAGTATTAACACAAATCACAGAGTTGTAAAGAAACCCTCAGTGAGAATGATTGTTCCTCATGCAAAGAGAACAGTTCTTATGATACCAGTGATGATAGTCAGCCGTATGCTATTGTTCTTGGCTCCTTTTCAAGCTTCTGGATCTCCAGGTACAGTTTCTGGACTTCCAGCAGAGTTTTCAGTTCTGCCAGAGGAATTCCACACTGGAAAGCTTCCCTGTTTCGAAGGATCTTCTCACATGTATCACGCTTTTTCTTTAAAAGAACCAGAAGACAGACAAGGTGTGAGGTGGCTGCAGCAACCCAGGGCTGAGCATTCCCCTCCTACTGCATCCCCAAACCAGCCACATTCGTGAACTTGGACCAGTGCTAAATGGGGCAAGACACAGACAAAGCCTGGGCAGATGGGCAGGAGCTTGAGCAAGCTGCTCCAGTGAAAGGTGTCCCTGGAACTGGATGAGCTTTAAGGTCCAACACAAACCAATCTGGGATGATACTTACACAGGTGGGTGGTGGTACCCAAGTGCCATTAGCTGAGCAGGTAGTTTCTGAACTTGAGGTTTGACGGCCATCACGCTTGCAGGAGTAGCCCAGAGTTTCATTCACATTATACCACAACTTCAGTGGGTAAATCACAAGGTTCTCCTGTCTTGAGGGCTGAAAACACTGAACTGAAAGGAAAACACATGCCAAAAAAAGAGATGTAGTGGGAGAGGATGGAGGAGAAAGCACCTGGCCAATTCCAGCTGCTGCTGGTTGTTCAAAGGAGCAGCACCCCTGGTCTGTGCAGATGGGGCTGGTACCCACCGGGCTGGCAGGAGGGCAGGGGAGGGTGCCAGGTGCTGTCAGCCAGGCACCGGCTCTCGGCATCGCCGCGCAGCACGAAGCCTTCATCGCAGGAGAAGCGCACGAGTGCTCCATAGGGAAAGGTGAATCTCTGCGGAGTCATCCTGCCCCTCTCGACCACGGGCCTGGGGCACCGGACCACTGCGGGAGAGAGCAGAGCGGTGGGGTTGGCTGTGCCCTTCCCCAGGGACAGCGGGGACCCAGGTCTGGTGGGGCACAGCCGCGGTTCCTGGTGCTCTCTGCATCACCTTTATACTCAGAGCCACAACACCAGGACTGACCCCCAGCTGCCTGCAGCAGCCCCCACGGGGATCCCACCAGTCCCTGGTGTTACTGTGGTGCCAAGACCTTTGCACAGGAGCCACAGGAGCTGCACAGTCATTAAGGTGCACTCAGTCTGGAGCTCCAGGACCAGGGCAGGTCCTGGCTTCAGTGTGATCCCATATAGGAGAAGCATCTCACCCCTACACTCTGGGGCAGGTCCACTCCACACCAGGTTCACCCCATCATCAGAGGTGCAGTAGATGGTGGCATCCCCGATGAGGGACAGACCCTCTGCACAGCTGTACGTCACCTCAGTGCCATAGGAAAACTGCTTCTTTCCCAAGCCGGAGTGCTGCCCGTTGGAGATATGTGGAGGGGGGCCACAGACTGTGGGATAAAGGGAATGGATAAGAAAAGAAGCACACAAAAAACCATTACACTCAGGTGAGAATCAAAATCGCTTCTGGGAAATCAGTGCAAGAGTTAACTTTGTGTCTGGAGTGTGGCAAATCCACCTGGGTCACATCATCCACAGCAAGAGGACACCTCAGTGCTTTCAGCCCATGATCATTGCTCCCCAGCAGCAGATGCTGAAGGCAGGTCACCTACTGATGCTGTTTCTCAGTATTGATGCACAAGATTGCTTGTCTGCACTGCGTTACACATACCTTTATCACAAAAGGGTAACGGAGGAGCCCAGGTTGCATCAGCCTGGCACTCGGTGATGTCTTGGCCCCTGAGCACGTAGCCCGTATCACACTCCAGCCTCAGCCGGGTCCCAACTGTGTAGTCTTTTTTGTTTTGATAAACCACTTTTCCATGAGCAGTATCTGGCCTTGGGCAACGAGGTTCTAGAAACAACAGAAACTAAAGGATGTCATCAACCTCTTTCCTCCTGCCAAGTTTTCCTGAGCTTTCAGAAAGGCTCAGGATGTTTCCAGCAGCTCGCTGATACTGCTCTGGTGCCCCATCACTAGGGGAAGAGTCTCAGCACCAGCAGTTACTTATGCTGCTGCTTTTCTTTCTGAGAAGGAAAACACACAGAGAAAATCCCCTACTCTCAAGTCTCATGTCAGCTAACCAGCCCAGCTGCTGTCCAGAGCACAATCCACATCCTCTTCCAGCTGGACAAATATCTTCTGGGCTTCTTGGGAACCTCCCAAGCATCTAAACACTACCAAAACCCAATCCTTCACATCCCACACCTCCCCAGGCTTTGCCAAACCTCCATGCTTTCTCCATGGCAATCCCCAGGCAACATAATGATCCATGTGGATCTTTTGCTGCCTACTTCTTCTGAGTTAACACAGGAGAACTGGCTCTGGGGATACGTGGCAGTGGAGCAAAATCCACTACCATCACCTAAGGCTGCATGTAGATTTCCCTGTGAATATCAGCAGACAACTACAGCTGTACAGAGTGAACCAAGCCCATGCAGTCAGAAACAAGCAGTCGCCAAGTCAACATGTTCCACCAGCTTTTACCTACCTGGAAAACACTCTGGTGCTGCTGGATTCCATGTACCATCACTTGTACACTGAAGCATGATGCTATGGCTATGACCTTTGAAAGCATAGCCATCATTGCACGTAACTTCCAGTATGTCTCCATACGTGTACTCTTCATGACCTTCCTGTACACCTAAGGGCTTTCCATTCTTGATGCCTGGGTCTGGGCAACGAATTCCTGAGGAATGCCAAACATCAAGTGTGAAACCGTGGCAAAGGCACCTGGCTGCCAGCAGATTCCTTTGTAAGCCAAAGGCACATCACAACACTACATCTGCCCCAAGAGCATCCCTGGGCAATCCTGGGATGTTTGCAAGGGAGTCTAGTGGATGGAGCACACCTCAATGACCTTTCCCCACAGGCTCCAGGAACTAGAAAGCATAGGTGGTAAATAAGGCAAAGAAACCTGTAGCTGGGGAGTAAATCAGAGTTCAACAGTCACAGCACAGATCACGTTGGACACCCAGAGCATCTCCCTCTTCCCCTCACCCTGTGCTTTGCACAACAGCAGAGCACAGTTTATGCATTCAGTATCACACACATCACAAGGGTAAGGAAACCAAAGGAACATCCACTTACTTTCACAAGGATAGGGGATTTTAGTCCATGTAAAATCTGGCTGACACATAATGTGCCATGTGTCCTCCCCAGGGCTGAACTGATGGCCCTCCCAGCACTCATAGGTAATGGCAGTGCCCACAGGAAACAGATTGCCTGCAAGTTTTGCTTTAGCAGCATTGCGCACATCTGGAGGGTCACCACAGCTACCTAGGAATGAAAATGCAAAGTAGGGACATTGCCAGGGATAAATCAGTGAGGTCCATGATGAGAGAATTTGGGTAAAGGTACGGGCTCACATTGTTCCTTCTGAAATGCACTTAATCCCTTTGGAAAGGGGCTTCTGACAAGGGCCTGTAGAGCCAGGCCAAGGGGAATGGCTTGAACCTGCCCCAGGGGAGACTGAGCTGAGCTCTGAGGCAGAAGCTGTCCCCTGGGAGGGTGCTGAGGCGCTGGCACAGGGTGATGGCCCAGAGAAGCTGTGGCTGCCCCATCCCTGGCAGTGCTCAAGGCCAGGTTGGACACAGGGGCTTGGAGCAAGCTGCTCTATGGAAGGGGTCCCTGTCCGTGGCAGGGGTTGGAGCTGGAGGAGCTTTAGGGTCCTGTTTACATTTTAAACCATTACCCCTTCTCCTACGGCTACAGCCCCTGATGAAGAGGCTGTCACTGAGGGGAAGGTGCCGGATGAGGAGGAGCAGGGCTTGGTCCACCACACTTACTGAGCACACAGCGTGGCGGCGGTGGGTCCCAGAGCCCGTTCTCGCTGCAGGTGGATGCGTCGCTGCCGTTCAGGCTGTAGCGGAAGTTGCAGTCGAACACAACAGTGTCCCCATAGGTGTACTCAGCCCGGTACCCGCTCAGCAGCTGCCCGTGCTCCACACGTGGCTGCTCACAGGTCACCACTGCATCAGGGAAAAGCCACCACACAGCAGTTATGCTCCAGAGGGGAGAAGGAGGAGTTAAAATCATTCTCATAGCTTAATGTGGGTTCACCGAAAAGGCTGAAAATGGCCATGAGAAGGCAGGTGGATGTAGCGCAGCAGGCTTCTGTATTCTGTTTTACACAGGTCAGTGGGTGAGGTGTATTGTTTGGTCTTCAAGGGCTAATAGAAACCCTATTCCCATATCCCTGCTGACTTGCTGATCATGAGCACTCTTGGTCCCTGCGATGGGACACCCTCATTGCTGCTGCTGCCAAACTTAGAGGGTTTTATCTGTAAGAAACGATTCCATAAGGGAGAGGGACAGCTCCAAGGGAGAAAACAGCTCTATCAGACAGTGCAGGAGGCAGCGGGACGTGGCTATGGCCGGATGCAGCGCCCCAGTACGTTTGCAAGCACACGCTCTCCTCACCTTTGCACTCTGGGGCTGGCTTGCTCCACACACCATTGGCGTTATCTGTGGTTGTACAGAAAATAGAGGCATCTCCCACCAGTGAGAAAGGTTTCTCTCCCCTTTTGACAGTGTTGCACGTGTAAGTGACGGATGCTCCATACTCAAAGAGCTCTTTGTCTGCTCCGCTGTGCTCTCCATTAGCTATTTCCGGAGGGGGTGGACATGGGATTGCTGGGGAATGGAAAGGGGAATGGTAGAGGGAGGGAAGAAGAAAAGAGAACAACGTTTGTTTAGAACCAAAGGTCTGGTAAGAAGGAAGCTGAAACATGAAGCACCAAAAGGGTCAGAAATTCAGGACAAGCCTCAAGGAGCTGCCTGCCAGCCCATGGAGGTGCCTGGCTGGTTTTGGGATATAGCAGTCCTATGTGCAGCTCCCTTACAGACAATGAATAAATAACTCTACAGGATGATACAGGAATTAAAATACAAAGAGAAACCTTTTCCAGACTCCACCACGCTTGGAGCTGCTGAAACCCTCAGCAGAGCAACGGAACTGTACCTTTATCCATTGCCAATAACATCTAAGCAGTTGATCGGTTCAGGAGCTCTACTTACCCTCACAGATGGGAATATCTCTGTCCCACATAACAGCCCCATTTTTAACCACACACCAAATTTGAGGACTTCCAACCAGTCTGTACCTGTGTGAAACCGGAGAGGGAATTACTCGACAAACAGAAAGTTTTGATGTATTACCTATAACATCCCCATCTTATTGGTTTGCCTTCCTATCATAATCACAACTGATCAGGGATGGTTTAGAAAGGGCCGGGAAGCTGAATCTGAGTTAAGGGAGAACTGCCTCAAAGCGGGAGATTAAGAAAACTCAGTCCTAAAGCTTCCAAAGGAAAGCTTAAAAGATACTTCCCACAGTCTGCAATTCCCTGCACTCATAAGGCTTCTGATAGCACAGGCTTTAATCCAGGGGGAAAAGACTTCAGGAAAATCACTGTGGAAGAGGACCTGTGGCTGCAGTGCTCCTGGCTTACCCGGTGTTGCAGGTGAAGTTCACTGCTGAACCAAAAGTGAACTTCTCTGACAGGACGAGTCTGCCGTTGGCTGGCTCCCCAGGGTAGGTGCACTGCTTTGCTGGGGGACAACAGGATGGAGCTTGTTCTTACTTCAGTTTTTGGAAGAATCAGGAAAATGCAGCAGGAAAGCAGAAGCCTCTTTCAATAACGAGCAAGGGAATGGCCCAGAAACCTGCAGACTTCCCCTCCAAGCCTAAATCTCTTCATGAATCGTGATGCTGTTAAAGAGTTGCATCACAACCTGCAGCCAGTCGCTGCAGCTAAAGAGGGGCTTTGCGGTGACCTTGGCAAGTGTGACAGTGTTTCTTCACAGCTAAAGGATCCTCCTGCTGCAGGCTTGAAATACTTATTACAAAATGCCAGAGCAGAACACCCTTTGGGTCAGCAATCAAACAGAGCCAGCATCAAAGCAGAGTTCAGCTCTTGCCATCATTGCCAGTACACAGTGGAACAACCAGTGACTCACTGCAGGTCACTCACTTCCCACCATGCCATGAGGTCGGTTTGGGTACCACTCCAACAAGATGAGCTGATGGCATCAATGAATTCAAAACTAAATCAAAAGTCAACCCAACATATACTCACGTATACAGATCTCCTCTGGTCCATGCCACTTACTGTCCATTCTGCAAGTAAGGAAGTCTTTGACATTAACATTTCTCATGTAACCTGGACGACAGATGTATTGCACCACTGAATTATAGGCAAATTTTGGAACACCTTTGTATTCCTCTTTGAGTTCTGCAGACAGGAATCGTGGCGGAGCATGGCAGACACCTACCAAGAGAAACTCCATCAGAAAGATGCTGGGAGGAAAAGCAGCAAGAGCTCAAGGCTGATTTACTCTGAAAGTCAAGGTGAGGACACCTGGGTGGCCTTCAAACTCCTTAAAACTAGAAACAAAGAGGAGCAGCACAGTGTGTGACTGGGGATGGCTGAGGCTGGCATGGACAGGGAGAAGCATCACCCCACAGCATCTTGTTTGCTCCTCATACCTCATCCAGCGCTTTCAAAGGCTGGTCACAAAGTCCAGATAAACCCTTTCCTCTCCCCAGTTCCTATAAATCATTGCACCTCTTTCAGCTGGAATAATTTCATGGCTGTTTTACATAGAAAGGCAAAAAAGGCAAAAGGAAGAGGGATTCTGATCACAAAAAGATTTACAGTGTTCTCAAAGGGCAAGGGCAACAGGGAAAGGAGAAGGAACCCCAGGAGGCTTTCCTTTGAGGGATGGTGGTTTATGCTATCGGAGTCATTCACTTACTATCAACAGCCACAATAAGAGTGGTGGTGAGGAATAACCCCAGGACAGCGGCACGATCCCTCTGCCTCCCCAGCTCCAAGGCTGACATCTTTCCTTATTCCTGTCTGAAGATCCCACAGAAGTTACCACATTCTTTATTCCAGGCCTGTAAAATAGCAGGGGGTGTGTGTGTTACACTCAGGATAGCCATAGCTTACACAGGCAGCTCTCATTTCTCCATCCATTTCTCAGCAGCTGTAGCTGGGAGCCAGGAGCTATCGGAATCCTCTGCTAGCAAATGGGACCGAGACCCAGCCCATCTGACCCAGAGACATGAAAACAGAATGCAATCAGGACTCTTAACTCTTAAGCAGTCCCCATCGGTTTTATTCCCTTGTCTCATTTATTTGCATTTTGAGAAAGCAGCTTGTGACTATGCTTTTAAAACAAAGAAAAAGAAAGATAAAGACTCAAACTGGAACATAAACACTCTGTAGCTTGCCAGGTTCAGCCCAAACCCACTGTATTGCCAACACAGCCTTCTTCTCAGCCAAGCAGCCAAATGAATACCTGCCAGGCCATGAGTTTATCTATGCCTTCTGGGAAAAGGCCCCTAAAACTTAGGGGTAGAATATTTATTTTTAGTAATACATCTCTTGGAAGTGAACTCATAGGGGGATGAAATCCTGCTGGAGTCCTCAGTACAGCCCCCTAACAGTAAATTACACACACAGAGAAGCATCTAACCAAGAAGATACATCAGTTTGTGCAAACATTAACTGGAGCAAAGCCATGCAACAGACAAGTCCTTCAGGAGACCAAAGTGCTTTACAGGATGAAGTTTAAGTGGTATTTGGAGTAATCTGGTACCTCTGGAGATCAGCAGGAATCCTCTCTGTTATCCAGGATCATCATTTATGAGCTTCAACCCTCCCAACACCATGTATGCCCCAAGCACCTACCTTCCCTCCTGGAAACGAAGTCTTTCCTGATGCTTTCTGCCCTAAAGTTAACAGCACTCTTGGCTGTTTCATTCCTTTGGCTTTCCTTCAATCCTTGTTACACCTCTTGGTTTCATTCGATTTAATTTACTGATCCCTCTGCCCCCTACTTTGACGAGAAGGCTCCAATCCAGTTCAAGAGCAACATCACTTAAAGCCACATGGCTTCAAGTTGTCTTACCTGGAGGTTTGGTGACAGGAGATGGAGAGACCCAGCGTGTTCAGCTCTTGCAAGGCAAAGTGATGACTGTCCTTGTCCAGTGCCTCCGTCACTGCAGGGCTAGAGGAGGAGTTATGATAAGCCTACATGCACCACACAGAAACGTTTGAGTTCTGCAGACACCAGACTTGTGCCATTGACCCATAAATCAATAACTCCTCCTCTGAGCGAGAAGGAAGTAGTTTATTCAACCCACAAACCAAAGCAGTAGAAAACTGAACGCAACCCAGGCAGATGTTGAAATTGTTTGTTTTCCATGCGGAGCTGCCAATTCCTTGCTGGAATGATCCCTGCTGAGCAGGGCGTTGTCAATTCCACTGTGCAGCAACAGCACCCGATCAGTGCTGGTCCCCAAGGGATGCCTCAAGAGACTGCTCCACCCTGGGCAATGTCAGCCACGAGCTGATCCCTCCTGACCTCAAAAGCCTATGGCCAGTGCTCAAAATAGAGTTTCCTCAACCAGCTTCACCTACCTCCATTGAAGAAGCTGAAGCTCAGCAGCACATCAGGTCTCAGGCAGCATCAACGCGGCACTCAACATCCATGTCCGCGATAGGAACACAGTTGCCCTTTGTCTCACTGAAAGCCCTTCCCAAATCCAGCTGTCCCCAGTGGGTCATTTTCCACTTACAAGAGCTTTGAAGGAATTGAACCCTTTGCTCCTTTTGCGCTTCAGCTTCATCCATGCTTGAATCACCACCAAGAACCTGGAAATGGACTTTTCACCCCAGGTGTTGGTTTGTTCTGCCAAAACTGAGGCCTTCTTTGCCAGACAAATGTAACCCGTCATCCCTACATTGAGAGGCATACATCCCCTTCCTGGAGCTCACCTCAGCTCAGGCCAGGAATGCAATGAAACAGGTAAGAGTTCTTACTCTGTAAAGCACAGCAAAGGCTCCTTGCCCACAAGCAGGAGCTTGCTCATAGCACATCATCCGGCACTTCTGAGCAGGCACTTGACCTCCACTAAATATTGACAAGAATCCAGTTAATCACAAACACAAACAGGCTTTCAGGATTTGGTTTCTCCGTATGGGTCAGAACAAGCCAATTTGTGGGCTGGAAAAGCAGCAGCTTCCCAGCAGGCACCCAGGAGGTTTGTTAGTACCTGCACAAGGAGCATTAGCCAAGGTACAGCCATCTCCTGCTCTGACAGCCACTAAACACTCCTAAGACCTCCTCATTGCACAGCTTGCAATGGGATAAGCAGGATAAAAGAGGGTTTTCCTTGACCACATCCAAGGTCACATCTCTTCAGGCTGCAGCTGGCGAGTCCCTTTGGGAAAAGCTGGTTTCCAGCTGCTGGAAATCAGTGTCACCAGTTGCTCCTCTGTTTTTCATCTAGAAAGAGCTCAAGGCCAGGTTGGATGGGGCTTGGAGCAAGCTGTCCTCGTGGAAGGTATCCCTGCCCATGGCAGGGGTTGGAACTGGATGAGCTTTAAGGTCCCTTCCAACCCAAACCATTCCATGATTCTATGAAAGCCAGCCCACAATAGAGCAAATAATAACAGAAAATAACAGAGAGAACTAGATCTGTATTATTTTAAAACCTCTTTATTGTAAATAAATGCTGATGGGATATTTATGCTCAAGTGCACAGAGCTCACAACAAACAGCACAAGTTTATATACACTGCATTTCTTTTAAACCTAAAAAAATCACATTAGGAAGCAGCAGTGCAGCCAAATTGCAAGTAGACATGTACCCTCGATCTTACCAAGCACAGAGATGCATTTGCAAACAGTGTTCAGGGACAGAGCAGCAGCAGGAGAGGCAGAGGGGGCACCAGCAGCACCCTTTGAAGGAGGACAGGGTGAGGGTTTGGAAGGTACCCATGGAGCTGGTGGTTCCTGGAAGCACTGGGAGCAACGCTGCCAGCAAGGGGATGGCTCTAATGGTGCAGCCAGTGTATGCAAACTCCAGGTACCTGGGCCGGTTTGAAGCCTTTTTCCTTGCCTGATTTTCCCCATCACTGGTGGCAGAGATGGAACAGATTTCGCCTGAGATCACTGCTCTCTAAAATAACCCATAATGCTGATGAGCAGCCATTGGGCCCCTAGACCACAGCTCAGGGTGGCTGCCACCATCACCTCTGCTGCTAGAAACAGAGACAGAAAGTAAGGGAAATACAGAAAACTCCCAAGTCAAGAAGCAATGCTGCAGAAGGAGCCAAGCCCCATTCCACACCTCCCGATTCCTCACCTCTACCTACCCAGCCCAACACACCAGTGCCAGTACAACCGAGAGCACAAGCAGCTGCTGAGGCTCAGTTCAGCCCATTGTGCAACCGCTGTTTATCCTGAGGTGTTTGCACACACGGTGCCAAGGGAATCAGGTGATTTCAAGGAAAAGCCTGGCACAGGGACCTGTATGGGGCTGGGGAGATGTGTGGGGTCATTAGCATCGTCCCAGCCCCACTGCTCCCAAAGGCTCATCAGGACCTGGGACCATGTCAGGTATGATTCACCCACATGGCAACAATGATGACCATGAATCTGCTGCTGCTCTGCTCTGGGCATGTGTATTTAGGCCTTTTGAAAGTTAAAATGCATGAGGAAAAGGCTATTATTAGGCTTTGATTAAAGCAACAAGGCACAAACACTGCCATCTGCAGAGGTGGCTGAGAGGCTCCATCCCACGACCCGGCAGCCTACAACCAAAGCAAGGACCCACAACAGGAATAAGGTACCCACAGTCAGTGACAGAGACCCAGAGACCTGATTTTTAGCAGTGATTAATAAAAATACTAATTACAACCAACACCATAGCAGCTGCCTTCATGAATCCTGGCAGGTAAAAGCATGTATTTCATCTCCTTACAGCCATTAACTACTCAATGATACAAAGAGAATTAACTCCTTCACAAGTTATTACTGCATATTGTGCATAAACATCGTACAGTACATTGCTACTCCTTTTTACTCACAGAACAGGAGATGGCCGGACAGGAGTAGCCAGCCCAATGTGGTTTGTGCGTTTAGAGCATCACTGGAGCGAGTACCACCATGTAATAGGCTGGAAACCTCTTCCCGCAAGGTTTTTTGGCTCGTTTCTAAGCACTGTGACATTTAAAACCAAAGAACAGACTCTGCTCTTGCACAGCAAACCTGGGCCCCCGTGACAACAGCTGAAAGAACAAAACTATGACAACTCAAGTTTCTCACCCACTCAATTTCTTTCCTCTGCAGCACAATTGCTTTAGATTAACACACGCTTCTGCTCCTCAGAAATCCTAAGGGGTGAGGATTAATGCCTGGGCCTTTGCCATGCCCCTTCCAATCTCGGCTTTATCAACTTAAAAGTCTGGAGTGTTTAAACCAACCCAGATTTGAGCTCAAAATCCCCAGGTAAATCTCAGGCTTCGGGGCTGCTGAGCTCCTCTGCAGTGCTTCTCAGGCACAGATCCCTGCTCTGGGTATGGCCAACATCTATTTCCACATTTAAAATAAGCAACCTGGGTCCCAGAAGTTCCTCATATGGAGTCAACTTGAAACCTGGAGTAACTCAAAACAGCAGGTCCAGAAAAGCCTCCTGCTTCATACCTAAAATGCCCCTTTCTTCAAGAAGGGTAGGAGTGGGATAAAACAGAGTTTGGCATAACGCAAGTGATAGGACAAGAAAGAATGGTTTTAAACTGTCAGAGGAGAGATTTAGGTTGGACATAAGGAAGAAGCTGTTCCCTGTGCGGGTGCTGAGGTGCTGGCACAGGGTGCCCAGAGAAGCTGTGGCTGCCCCATCCCTGGCAGTGCTCAAGGCCAGGTTGGACACAGGGGCTTGGAGCAAGCTGCTCTATGGAAGGGGTCCCTGCCCGTGGCAGGGGTTGGAGCTGAAGGAGCTTTGAGGTCCCTTCCAACCCAAACCAGGCTGGCATTCTATGATTCTCAGTCAAAATCTGTGGGAGAAAACTCAATATGGGGTTTTGGTGGGGATCCAAGTAACACATGAGCTGTGCCACAAGGCAGCTTCCCCATCTATGCACTCAACACTAAAGCAGCTTAAACTCTATTAAAAGCAGCATTATACATCAATATCATTCACAGCTTTTTCATAGGCAAGTTTAAAAGTTCTTTAAAAGTGGGCTTAAGTTCTGGTACATTAAAAAGACAACTGGTAAAAGATCTTGTGCTTCAAGCAAGCCCAGCACATGTGGCCCTGAGAGCAAAGTGATGCTCCCATTTTGTGTTCTCACAGATAAAAGTGTCCATAGAACACAGGAAAAAAATGAGAGGAGGATGCTTAGATCTGGGTGCAAAGCTAAAGCAGGACTGAGCTCAGCTTTGACAGCACTACACTCTTTCCAGAGAGAGACAGGAGGTTTTATTCCCTTCTGCCCTTGCAGGATTTGCTGACCTAGCAAGCAAAAGCCTTCCCAGAGCAAAGGAACCAGCTTGGATCTGGGGATTTAAATCAGGAGTCCTGAAAACAAAGCTGAGCAATGCCTGGGGATGGTTAAACACCACAATTACTGCATTTGACATTAGAAATGGGAACAGCTAAATAAGAACTTGGGAATTTGCTCTGATAACACCAAAGAAAAGCTGCTTCGCTGAGTATGAGTATGACCGTTTTGTCCTGCATACACTGCAGTTAATTCACTACCTAACCAGGAGGACAAACACGGGATCCCAGGAAGCCCAGGGATAAGTTAGCTCACATTCCTCTCCAACCTCATGGACACACACTGCAGCATTCAGAAAGAAAAGACACAGAGAGGCTCTAAAAACACATTTCAGAGGACAGGGTGGGCCAAAGCGGCAGCAGCTCACTGTGCTCCAGGGATGCTCAAGTCCAGCTGAAGGGCTCTTCTCAGCCATGGAAATCCCAGATGAAAACCAAACCTCTACACCGTTAAACTGGCCATCTTCTACAAATGAGAGAGAAACAGGACAGGTTAGACTAAGGCTAAGCCAGGAGATGCAAAGCAGGGACAGCAGAGATCAGGCTTCGTGCTGGGGATGGACAGAGATACTTCACAGTGGATCCACCAGCTCCATATAATCACTCTGCATCATTCCAGCATCCATAGAACCATTCTGCTTGACAGAGACCATCTGAGGATTTTCTTCTTTACTTCTACCCCAGCAAATAATGAGTTGCTTCACATTTTGCATCCTCCTTTAACCTCTTGCAAAACTCTGTGAGAAGGGTTTCCCACCCTAGGACCATGCAAGCTCAGCTTTTCTGGAGGCAATAATGAAGCAGGCTGGTTACTGAGGGTTACTCACTTTTATTTCTCTTCTCCATAGGAAAATACACTTCCAGAGCAAAGAAACATTATAGGAATCATTTCACATATTAACCACAATAAATACTTCTAGTTTTGATAAATCTCCTACTGCCTTAGTGAGGGTCCAACAGACACCAGGAGCACACTCAGGTCAGTACAAGTGAATTCTATTCTATACAAATCACACAAGTTAAAACCCATTAACCAGGATTTCCTACAGCTGCTGTTCATGCAGTGTCTCAGAGCACACAAAAGGCTCCTTCTGTGCCATGCCCAGTGCCTGCCCTGCTCAGCTGCAGCACTCACACTGCAAACATGTGCATCAATAGGTGTAAATTGTCTTTGTACTGCACCAGCACTGGTTTGCCATTCAAAGAACCAATGGCACAGCTCTGGAGCCAGTTTGCTGACAACCAACACTTGAAATCCAACAGGCAGGAAATGCAGACCCTGCATACGTTCTATTTGCAATTAAAAACCAAAGCAAAATGAAATTAGAACAGTTTCCCCAAGAATGACACTTCAATAGTAACCATCATCAGGGCTAATCCATAGGAACTGCTCGCATGCTACCTTCTCAAGCAAAACAGCAGTAGTAGGAAGGAAGGAAGTTTGTACTGGAATCGAGGAAGCTGGACCAAGCTACTATCATTATCTGCATCTCCTCCAGGAAATCTGTGTTATTTGTTTAAATACAGGGGGAAAGAAGCTCTCAAAACACATACATTCATTTTCTAAGCACACAGCCCAGAGCAAAGGCAAATCCAAAGAGGCAAGGCTTTGATTTTTAGCCTATAGATAATATTCCTCTGATTGGATTCTACATTAATATTAGTATAGGAATAATTTATCAGATTTAGCACAAGCTCCTCAGCTCAGGTTCCTTCTCCTTCCCCCCCCCCCCCATC
>NDXB01010408.1:50242-62534 GCA_002631895.1 Agapornis roseicollis
GTTCTGCCCCCCCCCCCCCATCATCAACATTAAGGCCTCTGAAACGCAGGGAGACAGGCAGCTTTAGGAGAAACAGGCCCTTTTGGCATCACTACTGGCTGCATCATTCCCAAGTCGCCATCCCAGCATGGGAGATGCTCTGCAGCGGGATCTGAGCCTGATACTTTGTGCGCTTCCACAGCTTTGGCAGGTCAGTAAGAACACTCTGCAGCATTATTCAAAACGCTATCCCAAACCAGCAAATAGGAGACAGAGGCATGTCACTTTGGGATCAATCCCATACCTTCGTGTCCCATGACATCGTGGTGACAGAGTGAGAGCAGCTGCATTGACAGAATGGTTGGAAGAGCTTCACTTCAAGGACAAAGTGCAATTAAAGTAGAAAAACTGCACATCCAAATGGCCAAATACATTCAAGGGGAAGTTTCTGAGGCCTGGAGGAACATTACCTCAACAGAGGTAGGAGCTGCACCTCCCTTGCCTGAAAGGGATGAGCTGCAGCAAAGGGACCACCCTGCCACAGGGGAAATGGGAGCTCACCACCCAAACCTGAATCCTCTTTCAACACTTGGCATCTGGAAACTGAACCAGCTCCTGCTTTACTTTCTTTGCACATAACCCAGCTCTCTCACATCAGAGCACCAGGAGTGAGAGGATGTACCCAAAGGCAGAGGCAAGGAGGGAGCAGAGCCTTGCTGAGAGCACGAGCAGGTCAGCAACAACCCCAGCAGCCCATGTGCAGCAACAGGAACCTCCCAAGGACACAGCTTGTGCCATCTCTGAGCCCACCCTTAGGCACCAGCACCCTTGGGTGCTCCCCCCAGCACAGCCTGCTGCTCCCAGAGAGGAACATCACTGTTATCCCAAAGATGAGGGATGCAGCTGGACACTGTGGGTCACCCCAGTGCATGGGGATGAGCATGGCTCAGCACAGAGGATGCACCATGAGTGCTGCCAAGAGCCATCCCACAGCCCCATGCAGGGACCTGCTGTGCAATAATGCAGCCATGTCCCCAGACAGAGCACCTAAATGGCAAAACCACCCTTCACAAGACAGAACCCATCAGCATTGTGTGTACTGCAGGAGGAGAAACACCCAAGAAGCCAAGCGCAGGGTTGCAGCAGGGTCTGCCCCAGGCACCAGCAGAGCAGGGCTGGTGGGAGCACAGCGAAGCGAGGGCATCTCCAGCCTTTCTGCATGGGGCAGCAGCCGTGGTCTCATCCAAGCCCCTTACTCAGAGGTTGAGGGGGAAGCCAAGGGTTCGTGGGTGATGCTGGCTGCAGGCTCCCTAAAGAGAGGGGGACAGACAAGGACATGTTCTCCCCTTAGGGTGGAAGAGAGTCCCATTCCCTTTGTCCCCAGTCAAGGGGCCTCAAAAGGGACGTGGTGGTGAGGCCCCAGTGACAACAGGCACCCACACAGGAAGGTTTATCCACCCAGCTACCTGCCAAGCACAAGCTAAACCCCTTCAGCTCCCTCAAGCCATGGGGAACTGGGTCTGAGCAGCACCACTCCCATCCAGGCTACAAAATCCAACAACTCCTGCAAAATCCCTGCCATCCATCCATCCATCACCAGATGGAAAGGAGACACATGTGGGAACCAGCACTGCTCAGGACAGGCTACACGGCTCAGCCTGGCAGTGCCAGTGCAGCCATTCCACATCCTGGTCCAGGGATGAAGCAAGCTCAGGGTGAAAGACACTTTTATGGGCAGCCAGCAGAAGCATATTCACCAGTAAAACCAATTGGAACCCCTGGATTAGTGGGCTCAACCTGGTAACATACTTCTTCCCCAGCTGAGGTCCCCCTTAATGACAGGTCCTTAATGACACAGGAAAAGACTTCCTTCTGCTCCATGCATCTGTCTTTCCCCAGAGTAGATTCCATGTGGTATTAACGGAGAGAAGTCCTACTTACTAAACCAAAAGAGAGTACATACAAGCTGCTTTCAGTGGTACTCACAGGCAAGCAATTCCCCCTTGAGGCTGCAAAGGAAAAAAGAAACAGCAGAGGATAGCTCATAGTGCATTTTAAAGGAGACTTTGAAATAAAAGGAAAAGCAGCAAAGCAAATAAGGAAAGAAGTGAAGCAACCCGAAGATGCCATGTTAGGAAGCTGGGGTGGGGGGAGAAGGGGAGACTTGTATCACAGAGGAGCTGATACAAGGCAGGGACAGCGCTGCAGTGCCTGGCCACCTCCTCCCTCCACTGCTGCTCATCCCAAGGGCTCCATTCAGACAAAAGGTCCTGGGACAGGACAATTCCCTACCACACACCCAGCCCAGAACCCAGGGCTTACTAAACGCTCCTTCATCACTACAATGATGAAGCGTACAACTGCAAACAGGGGTGGGATCCCTGTCCTGGGGCACCCACCTCAGGCCATCAAGGTCCCCTCCAGCTGAGACATCACCCAGAATTGCTGTGGCTCAAATCCAGCCCAATGCAAAGCCCTGGCTGGCTCAGTCCACCAGAGCCCTGGGATTTTGGGGATGCCTGAGCCTCATGCTCTAAACCAAGTATGGAAACACCAGCAATGTTCACCTGTGCTGCATCACCGCTTCCTTTACTCTCTGGCCACTTACTCTGAGTGAAGGAGGGGAAGTTGAGCTCACTAATAGCTGAAGAAGCATTAAACTCTAAAGTATCCAAGATTAAATAGCTTTTGGTAATGGCTGTCTCTGCACATTACAACACACAGTAATGTGCACATTACTCTGCACATTACAACATAGGTTCTTTCCAACCCTAACTTCTATGACTCTGCAGGACCCAGCCAAGAGCTCCTCAAAGCCCCCTCCAAACCTCTTTGCCTGCGCTCTCCCCCAGGCACACACCTCAATTTAACCTCATTTAACCCCAACAAAGCAAGTTTAAATGAGCAAAGAAACAAATGGGGCTTTGCATCCAACACCAATGAGGGCCTTGGTGCCTTTTTAAGCCAGATGAAGCACCAAGCACCCGAAACTGCTTTATTCTGGACACCCAAGGAATCCAAACTTTGTTCAACAAGCTGCTGCCAACAGGATCTGCAGGAAAACAGGCACTGACAAAGTCATGATGCAAGTATTTCCTACCAGGGACTGGAGCAACACTTGGCTGCAGCATCTAATTTAGACAAAGAGGATATTTGTAACTCCTTCCAATTGGGTTTTTGCCAGAAAGCATCACCCAGAATCAACCACCCTGCCAAAACCCTACTGTACTGATGTAAACTCACCTGTACAAAGCCTGGTGATCATAGAATGGCTTGGGTTAGAAGGGTCTGCAAAGCTCTCCCAGTTCCAACCCCCTGCCACAGGCAGGGACACCTTCCACTAAATCAGGTTGCTCCAAGGCCCAACCAACCTGGTCCTGAAAGCCTTTGGCACCACAACTCTAGTTTAATGGGGTGACTACTGGGTTTACGAATGTCTAATCCAGGATTCTTACACGGAAACAAAGACCATGGGAATGGGCTGCATTCCAGACAGGACCAGACAGCTGCGGGTGACGATGGGAAAGGCAAACACAAAGGTACCACCTGGACCTCAACTTGCAGCTGCTGCTGGTCGGCCCCATCTCGGGCTTCCAAGGATGGGAAAGGCCCCCTGAGGTCGAGAGGTTTGCTCCCAACGCTGTAATGCCGCGGGCGCTTTACCGTGTCCGCGCTGGCCCGCGGAGTAAAGCTGTTCCTTCTCATCCTTACAGGGCTTTGGCCGGCGGGAAGCTTGCTCTGATCCCGGGTGGAGGGAATCACAAGGAACGAAAAGGGGAACCACAGTTTACAAACGCATCCCCAGTGGCACACCCCTCCCCATGCCTTCCCCTGCAGAGCACCAGCAGTGGGAAACACCCCCCCTCTCTGCCTTGGAGGCCACTGAAAACTCTATTTCTGAGCAGTTTTACTTCCCTTTGGGGTTTTTTGCTTAGTTCAGGCTTTGTTCAGGGAGGGTTTTTTTTTAGTTCATTTTGGGGTTTATTTTCCTTTTCTCTCCACATCAATTTAGGGGGGAAAAGCATAACTAGAAATAGAAAAACTTTCCGTTCTTTGTGTTTCTTCTCCCCCAAAGCAGCCACATTGCTCAAGTGAAGCCAAGAACAACAGAAAGAGCCTCCCACTTCTCCAGGCAAGCAATGATTTCAACACAGGCATCACAAAGAAGTTGCAAAGTGATAAATGACTGAAAACCACCAGCATGGGACCGGGCACAAAACCCTTGCTGAATATCCTCAGTTTAGCGTTCTGCAGTCAGCTGGATCTAGCTCCACAAACCCTCCAGCCACAGATGCAGGTTCCTAGCCTCTTCTCTGCTCGTTTATGGTCCCTTGGCATAGGGGATTTTATGTTGGGACACAAAAAATAACCATATCCCAGGCAATCAACCAATAGCTCTTTATACAGCACAAGAGGCAGCTAAAAAGCCTAAACACACCAAAAGAGCTTAAGATGTGATGTACTTTGCTCTCCTGTGAGCTGCCACAGCAGAGAGCTGGTTTATGCTCTTTAACTGGGGGAGCTAATTACAGGCAATCACTAAGCACCATTCCTGATGGATCAATCCCTCTGCAAAGCTGCATTTACAAAAGCAGGCACCTACAGTAACAGCAGCTTCCACAGGCTCAGCACATAGCTACATGGTGCATCCACAAGGCGGATGGCTGAGCAGGTAGTGAAGCAAAGGGAGACAGGACTTCATAAATAAAGCCAAAGCCTGAAGTGTTTCTACTGCTGCTCTAAGGGGATTCACAGGGCAAGGGACATAAATGGGACCCATCTCCTTCTGCCTCTAATACAAAGTTTAGGAACACCATAGTCTTGCTTTGCCCCAGATACTTGTCTCTGCTGACTTCTTGTGTGTTTTACAAGGGATAAACCTCACTTCCTGCCCTGCAAGGGCTGTGAGAGCCACCAAGAACCACCCCTAGAACCCAGCCTTACCCCAGTGGCAGCTTTACAAAGAGAAAAGCTCATCAAGACAGTGAAGGAAAAATAAATCACTTCCAAACATTCTGGCAACTCTTTTTGAAGTTATCACCATTAACAGAAACCAGCAACAACAGCTTCATTAACTGAGAAGACCAGGAACTTCAAAATCTCTGTTCTAAGCTTGCCCATTCTGCTTCCTATGATAGCTCTGAAAGCATCGTCTCCCTGGCCTGGGAAACAAACTAATTCTACCCCCTATTAATTCCCCTTTTGGGGGGATTCTTTCTGAAGCAAGCCTTTGTGCTCACTGACAGCAATCAGCCACTTCCAGCAGGTACTGAGGAGTGGGTCAGTGTCCTTACTTCTGGAATGGGATAAAGCCCGAGCTGTGCAGCAAGAACTTACTGAGTTTAGGCAGGGTTTGTCACGATGGGTGTTCACTGCTTCCACGTTCAGGGTGATTGTCTCCACTTTACAACCTTTACCACAAGAAAAGTCAGTATGAGGAAGGGTAACTTAAGAAATAAACATCTTTTATTTTAATACTGGAAACAGCATGGAAAGTGAGCAGCAATAAATGGGCTCCAGTTTCTAAGACAGCTCAACCAAACAGGATTTTACACTTGAACCACAGTCTAGCTTTGACCTTCACTGTTCAGCCCTGTTACAGGGACTATAGGTCCATCCAAAAAAGGCCATTTTTAACTGACTGCACCCCAAATTGGAGGCACAAACAGCCTCACCAATGGGTGAAATCCAGAGATAATTATCACTTGTTTAGGAGACGGAAACATCCTGGCACCCACACATCTCCTCTCCCACTGCTCCCTCCAAACCCTCCCACAATCCAGAACCTTTATGTATATATTAAATACACTACCAGAAGCTTCTACAGCTCAGCTGGTTGCTGCCAGACATGAACACAAACCTGCCCATCAGATTCCCTGCCCATGGCAGGGGGTTGGAAGTAGATGACCTTAAGGTCCTTCCCAACCCAAACCACCCTATGATTCACACACACATACACACCAGGGGAAGAAAAGACATCATTTACCATATGCCACAGGTGTGAGCTTCAGAATGGTATGGAGAGGGCATCGCAGGTAGGGCAGCTCATCTAGGACAGAGGCAGGCGTTATGGGGTATTATAGGGTGCTGCCCACACCAGCCACCCCGCTCTGCCCAGGCTTTGGGTGGGAACATTTCACACAGCAAATACTGGATGCAGCAGTGGGATGGGACCAAACCCACCATTCCCAACACATGGGGACAACCAGAGGAAGCTTCTCCAGCTGCACACACGTAGGAAAGCACCACAGCAACAGCTGCCATGGATGTTCTACTTAGAGTTAGTAAACTTTACTAAAGGCTTTCCTAAACTCCAGTGTCACTCACTGGAGCATCATAAAGGAGCTGGAACTGGAACTAGCTTCCAGGTGGGTATGCCACACAAAGGATCAGCATCGATCAGCGATGCAGCACAACTGCCAATCCTTTGGGCTCCCCATGCACCACAGAACTTCCTCTTTACATTAAAATAAAGTCCCCTATGGAATACACAAGGGCCGCTGGTGAAACAGCGGCTGAGCAGAGAGCCAGCAGCGAGCTCTTCTGCACTTCACGCAGGGAAAGCTTCTTGCTCCCTGCCCCACTGAACTGCAATGGTTAAAGCCTGTGAGCAATGTTTGCTTTGCTTTTTTAAGCACCTCTTGCCTTGTGAGAAATCAAACCAGCAATTACAAGCCACCCTCCCCGGCGCCCCGCAAAGGAAGCAGCAGAGAAGCCAGCCCCTCTTCCACCGCTCGCTTATTTTTGTACCTGCACTCTTGTCAAGAAAATAAGCCAACAGACACCTCATAACCGCCTGGTGGGAGATGACAAGGACATTGCCTTGTCTTTCCAGCTCCATAATTACCGGCTCCAGGCGCTGGACCAAGTCCTGGTAGGACTGGAAAACAAAATGGGAATCTTTCAAGGCGTTTCGTCAACAGAGGTTTAAAGCAGCAGCAGCAATTTTAGCACAGCTTCACCTTCAGGAAATCATCAAGTTAAGAATCAAAAGGCAGACGTTTGGGGATGATCTGGTGAATACAGGGACAGAAAATAGCAAACAGCAAAAGGTGAAACTTCAGGTCAGCAAACCGCAGGTTACAGGAGGGTTTGGGTTACTGGTAACTCTTCAGGAGTGCAATAAAAGACCCATAAAATAGTCAATTATACACTAAAGGTTGTGAAGTAAACCCAGAAACGGCTCCACACCACACCCACAGTCATCTTCCCACTTTTCATGATGAAAATTCAGGCTTCGGCCACATGAGTGGGACGCAGAAGCCCCTCAATGTCCAATGGGGGTATCGAGGGACTCAGGAAATGGCCCAATTCATTGACTGAAAGGCATGATAAAGGAAACCATTGAACCTTGTCTCTGACAGAGAATTAGGGATCCTAATGTTTTTAGTTTCTCACACAAATACTGGCAGAAAAGGAGGAACTTAGGTCAAGTCTCTCAATTCTACACATATCTCTTTGGTTTACATCTACTGTATCACTGTTATTCTCTAAGGGTCTTCACCTCGCCTCCAGGATAGCGATAAAGGTATTTCTCCTGATCTCTCAATGCAAATTCATCTGGATACTTGACTTCGATTTCTCCATAGGTCATTTCTTCACATACCCCCTGAGGAAAGAACAACTTGTTACAACCCACCCCATTTCAACAGAGGAGATGCAACAAAGAGAAAAGAAAAAGCAACTGGCTGAGATGAGCAATTGCTTTATGTGATGAAAAGGACAGTCTATCTACCATGGCCACCCCAATGGCCTTCCAATACCTAAAGGAGCAGACAAAAAAGGCTGGAGAGGGGCTTTGGACAAGGGCCTGTAGGGCCAGGCAAGGGGAATGGCTTGAACCTGCCCAAGGGGAGACTGAGCTGAGCTCTGAGGCAGAAGCTCTGCCCTGTGAGGGTGCTGAGGTGCTGGCACAGGGTGCCCAGAGAAGCTGTGGCTGCCCCATCCCTGGCAGTGCTCAAGGCCAGGTTGGACACAGGGGCTTGGAGCAAGCTGCTCTATGGAAGGGGTCCCTGTCCGTGACAGGGGTTGGAGCTGGAGGAGCTTTAAGATCCTTTCCAACCCAGGCTACTCTGTGTTTCTATGATTTATGATGGCTGGAATACACTATACATGGACATGGTTAGAAATGAACAAGAAATGGTCATTTTATCATGATAAATTTGGTTTTAAGCATTATTTTCCACCTAGGAAAGCTAAACACTTCAATCAGCATTTCACTCACAGCATCGATCTCGTTGAGAATCTTCCACTGCTCATACATGACCCCCAGGGACTCAGCCGTCTGGATGGTCCTCTTCAGCTGGCTCGTCCACACCTTCAGGTCAACGATTTCCTGCTCTTCAATGAACTTCTTCAGCGCCTGAGCAAACTGGAGAGAACGCCAGAGGGGGTTAAGGAGAGAGCAGGAGCTGCTGCCACTCATCAGAGCATCATTGCAAGGGCCGTGGCTGTTGCAGCAAGATCCATCTGCGGGGCTGCCCCTCGCAGGAGTCAGATGCAGAGCCCGGCTCTGGTCACACAACACATACAGCAACCTGGGTGCTGCCAAACACTTACCTGCTTCCCACGTGGTGACAGACCAGAATCCCCACCAATCTTGCCAACAAGATTATATTCACTCTCACCATGTCGGCAAAGGTAGATGGTACGCGGCTGGACATGAATGTTCATTAGGTAATAGACGATTTTACTCTGGATGTAATCTTGGACTCTGTTTACTAGGAACCGCTGTCCCACATTGATCACTTTAATGAAGGAAAGATCTCTGGAGTCAACATAAGATAAGAACACCCACACGACTGGTTTTAAACATGAAGCATGTGCAACTGCGGGTGTAATCTAGCTATTAATCCTCTAGTAAAGGCATCAGCGCTACCGCTGGGTCACTCCAGCAGACAGAAGAGACACTGAACTGCTTACACAAGGAGCTGCATTACACTGCAGTACACTAGAGAAAAACCCTTTCAGATCACTTTGGAATCACCTTCACACAGGCACTTTGGGAGAGCAGGGGCTCCAGCAGACACATTATAGCATCCAGAGCCAAAGAACAGCAGCAACAAAGCAAAGCAGCTCATGTGTGCAGAGATGAAATGCACCCCAGGGCTTTGCTTACTTGTCATAGGCGTCAGGATCCAGAGGCTGGTAAGTGACCTTGTAGCACTCTATCCTCTTCAGGAAATCATCCATCACGTTCTCCCTGTTTCTCTCTGGGTAGTCAGGGCTGGAAACCTTCACCTCCTGATAAGAGACAGCACCACTTTGTGAGAGTTAAGCAAACTCAGCCAGGGAACAAAGGCAAGGCTGAATAACACTATTCTTCCCCTTGGAAACAAACAGGCATTGTTTAACCCTGCCCTGTGGAAAAAACCTGCTCCTGGAGAGGAAACAAAGGGCAACTCTGAAGGCGCTGTGGTGCTTGGCCCTGTGACAGACACAGCTGCTTTGCTGCTCGCCTCCCCTCAACAAGAAAGCACACTTCAAGGTCAAACGTTTCTCAGCTTCATTGATTTCCACCTTCTCACATAGCCTAACTGCATCTTTAGCTTTTCTAAAGCTGCAGACCTTATAGCTGCTTATTTGGGTGAAACATAAGAGCAAGGCATTTGCAGACACTGCCCTAAGCTATTGTGGCTGGTGACCTTGTATTGAGCACCCTCAGAAGGCACAGGCAGCCAAGCTTGGTAAATGCAGCACGCACCAGGATATTGGCAGCAATAACTTCTGGATCGTCACAGACGGACTCCACAAAAAACACCTACAAAGAAGGCAAAGAAGCGTATTTCAGAGAGTCACAAACTCTACCCTGGATCAAAACTCAAGTGCTCCTGCCCCAGGGAGCAGTAATGCCCCTCGGTGCAGCAACTGCAAATTAAACACAGCAGCACCACTACCTTGAAAGCATTTTCTTTAGCAAAACTTAGTATCAGGTCCCGTCTTTCTCGAGTGGTGTTGGTCGCATCAAACACCTACCAGAAAATGAGTAAGCAGCAATAAGCAACTTCATCTAAGGCTTTCAAACCAGCCCCAAAACACTGGGGGTAACAATCAGGTCGCCGAATAACCTGGGCAGCTTTAAACTACCCAAACGGAAACCCATATTCAGTGCAGCAAAGTCTTACAGCTATTTGCCCACACTCCTCCAAGAGATACGCCTTCACATCTTGTAGAGCCACCAAGGCACATCTCCTGCAGGAGAGAAACAAATACTCTTAGAGCTGATGGAAAGCATTCAAACAGCAAAGCTTCTGAACCACTGGGAGAGGTTTGAAGACCTTCTCCCTCTGCCCATGGAACACCCATCCCTGCATCCTTAAGAACCCCAGTGATCATAAGGCACCTCTGCTTACAGCCTGCTTGTGGCAGGATCCCTGTACAGGCTGTGCTGCCTCATCTCCTGGATTCAATCAGTGGTAATTTGTGCTCCTGAAATACAGAGCCTGCCAAGACCTGGGACTAACCAGACCCCCCCTGGAATGGTTCTGCCCCTTGATGCCAACTTACTTGCGGATTTCCATGGCTTCTTTGTTATCATGCCTGAAGAAGTCATAGGACTTGTAAGACTTCACCGCTTCCCGGCGATACACTCCTAAGTTAAACACTTCACACACAGAAAGACAAGCACGTGAGACCGACAGCACTGCACAGGCAGATCTCACGGTGCTTTCTGCACAGGGCAGAACCAGCACACACCTTTGGTGGGCACCCCAATCCAGTTGAGGTAGCGGGTGAGCTTCTTGGACACGTAGGTCTTGCCGCGTGCAGGCAGGCCGATCATCACGATCAGTGTTGGGGAGTTGGTCATGTAGGAAGCCCATGCTGCAAACCCAAAACCAACCCAGGAGCATCAGCAGCATTGCAGAGTATCTGAGAGTAAGAACCAAGCCCCAGTCCAAAGCCATGCAGAGCTGCCCGTCTTGTGCCAGTATTTAAAGGGAGGGAACAAAGACCACAAAGACCCCAACAACTGAAGGACAGGGAGCTGTTGTCAGGCTTGAACCTGCCCGAGGGGAGCCTGAGCTGAGCTCTGAGGCAGAAGCTGTTCCCTGTGAGGGTGCTGAGGCGCTGGCACAGGGTGATGGCCCAGAGAAGCTGTGGCTGCCCCATCCCTGGCAGTGCTCAAGGCCAGGTTGGACACAGCACAGTAGAGCATGCAGTGGAAGGTCCCTGCCCCATGTCATGGGGTTGAANGTGGCTGCCCCTGGCAGTGCTCAAGGCCAGGTTGGACACAGGGGCTTGGAGCAAGCTGCTCTATGGAAGGGGTCCCTGCTTGTGGCAGGGCTTGGAACTGAATGAACTTTAAGGTCCCTTCCCTTCCTACACAAACCGTTCTATGATTCCAGGAAGATGGAGACTCCCTTTTGCAAAGAATCACATGGGAAAACCAAGGGGTAATGGGTACAAGTCACCCATGGGACAAGAGGAAGACTTTGCCCAACGAGAACAATATAATCTTCCCAGGAAAGTGGAGCCCTCCCCCGATGCTGGCCACCGCTATGATCTGGCTGGACAGCGGGCTGGGACATTCAGCCTAGCTCATGCTTTGCCTAAAAAGACTGGACCAGACGATCATAATGCCCTTCCACCTCGGGGTTCTAAGATTCTCCGACCTCCCGGATGATCAGACCCCGCCGTGCATCTCCTACCGGGCTCCCTGGTATCCTCACCGCTCATTAACCACTCTGCGGTCTCCCGGGTGTCAGCTAATGAGCCGCAAGAGCCCCGGCGCGCCCGCTGCGCTAATGGGACTAATACCAACCTTTAGCCTTAAAGCTATTTACCGACCGGGCAGGAGCCGCCAAGGGCAAACGCTGCGTTAAGTAAAACACTCACGTTCTGGCAGAAACCAGCCCGGATCCAGGAGCGGGGAGCGGAGGAGCACCGGGAGGCAGGGAAAGAAGCACGGGGATAAGAGCGCCGAGCACCCTCGGGAGGGCACAGGCAGGACACCGGGCACCGGCTGCGCGCCCGCGGCCGGGCGGGGAAACGCGGGTTGAGGACAACGCGCGCGGCTTTAAGCGCTATCCTTGCATTACATCTGGCTTCAACCCCTCAAGAGCGGCAGCGCGCAGAGCCCGCTCCGCACCGGGTTACTCACAGCACTGCTTCTCTCCGCCGCGCAGAGCCCCGGGCCTGCCCCGCGGGCCGCCGCCGTGCCGCGCCGCCGACATGGCTCCGCGCCGGCGCGCCACTAATGCAAATCATATGCAAATCTCTACATCACAAGCGCGGGCGCTCCCCGCTAACGCCAGCACCCCGCTGCCCCCCCCCCCCCCCCCCCCCCCCCGCCCCCGCTGGAGGGCCGGGCCGC
>NDXB01010408.1:62582-138199 GCA_002631895.1 Agapornis roseicollis
CCCCCCCCCCCCAACCCGCCACCGCCGCTCAGATTGGATGCGGCGCAGCCAATGACGGTGCGCGGCGGGAGGTCTCGCGAGAGCTGGTAGGACGGAAGCCGGGCGGTGAGGAGGAAGCGGCGGCTGCGCGGGGAGGCCCCGCCGAGGATGCTCCGGCTGCGGTGCAAGGCCCGGAGCGGCTCCCGGCCGCTGCCCGGGCTCACGGCGCACTCCCGGCTCCGTGACATGCAGGCCGCGCTGGCCGCCCTCACCGGCGTACCCGTCCCGGCACAGCGGCTGCTGCTCGGTTTCCCGCCGCGGAGCCTGGACCTCAGTGACGGCGAGCGGCGGCTCGGAGAGCTCGGGATCCACTCGGGTGAGGGCCGGGCCTGCGCGGTGAGGGGGTGAAGGGCCGGAAACGGGCGCTTTATGGGGTGTAATTAGCTTAATTAAAAGGGGCTGCGGCCCAGCACTGCCCTCGTCAACCGGCGGTTGGGCCGGTTACTCCCCCGGCGGGAGCTGTCAACACCCGGCTCCAGGTGCTTCCTGCTCGCCGGGAGCGCCCGTCGTGGCTTTACCCTCGTCCCGAGGGTCCGGAGGCAAAGCGCGGGGCTGGCAGGGCTGGGGCCCGGTGGGTGAGTACCGCGGAGCCTCCTCTGGGGGCTTGATCCATCAGCTGTGGTGTTACCGGCTGGGCTGGCAGGGGTGGTTTCCCATCAGGATAAGGTGCTGTGGGGGAAAATGAGGATAAGCCACAATTATAACGATGCAGCCGCGTTGCTTTGGTTTAGGACCAGCAGTGCCTTTAAATGTGATCTGCATGTAAAAGTGTTCAAGGCCAGGTTGGACACAGGGGCTTGGAGCAAGCTGCTCCAGTGGAAGGGGTCCCTGCCCATGGCAGGGGTTGGAGCTGAATGGGCTTTAAGGGCCCTTCCAACACAAACTGTTCTGTGGTGCTGTGATTTCCCTCAGTTCTTCCTCCTCCTGTGTTTGACAGGTGATACACTGATCGTCGAAGAGGATACGTCCAAAGCCAAGACTGACTCACCCGTGGTTGCAAAAAGAACCATGTCTAACTCGGTCAGAGAAGCTGTGCCTGTGCTTGCCAGGAGGGTTGTGCCAGCAGATAACTCCTGTCTCTTCACCAGTGTGTACTATGTGGTAGAAGGAGGCGTCTATGACCCAGGCTGTGCTCCAGAGATGCGCAGCCTCATAGCCCAGATAGTAGCAAGCGATCCGGAATCATACTGTGAGGCAGTTCTAGGGAAAACCAACAGGGAGTATTGTGACTGGATCAGGAGGGAAGAGACGTGGGGAGGAGCCATCGAAGTGTCCATTTTATCCAAGTTTTACCAGTGTGAAATCTGTGTGGTGGACACACAGACAGTCAGGATCGACCGCTTTGGGGAAGATGCTGGTTACACTAAGCGGGTCCTTTTAATTTATGACGGGATTCATTATGATCCACTTGAGCGTAAAATCCCAGACTCGGACATTCCTCCCCAGACCATTTTCTCCACAAGTGATGATATTGTCCTTGCACAAGCTTTGGAGTTGGCAGATGAAGCCAGGAGGAAGAGGCAGTTCACGGATGTGAATCACTTCACGCTGAGGTGCATGGTGTGCCAGAAGGGACTCACGGGACAAGTGGAAGCCAGAGAACACGCCAAGGAGACCGGACACACCAACTTTGGGGAAGTGTGACATCTGCATGAGGATGGTTACATCAACTACCTCATCGGTCCAGAATAAAATTCTGGATTCCCAGATAAGCTGTATGTAACCTTACAATTCCGTTCACAGAGCTTGAAAAGCAAATTAACTTAACGATGGCCAGGATGCACAGGTTTGTTATGGCTAGGGAGTTATCCCAAGGGATTTGAAGTAGGTATCTTCTCGCATGCTAACTTATAGTACTTTGGCAGGTTTTATACACTGGCAGCTAGAACTTGACTCCTGAAATAGTCTTTGTGTGTGTGAACTGAGCAGACATATTAAATCAGGCTCATTCAACACTAGCATAAAATCTAGCCTTTAAATTGCTGACTTAATCTCTGTATCATGTTTTCAGGGTAATTAAAGTAAGGGTTTGGGAAACAGGCAGATCAGCATTATTTATGCTAAGGATTAGACTCTGTACATGCAAGCAGTTCTTGCAGGGGAAACTGCTCATTTGGTGCACACTTAGGAATGGAAAGAGTATCTCCAAAGCTGCCCTATACTATGTTACCATCAGAAGTAGACTGTATTGTGCGTGTGAAGTCATGGCTTTAGAGAAAGAAATGGCCTCTAAGCTTTAAGGTAGCCTTCTTTAAATTAATAAGTAGATGGTTAAGTGTTGAATAAACTTACTAATCCTCTGTAGGTAGTTTTTAGTTGCTTGAAAAATAACTATCAACCCCCTGGTGTTTAAACTGCATCAGAACATAGGCATGTTTCTTGAAATAGTTTGGACTCTTATTCACAATAGTATCTGAAATCCTGGCAAGAGGGAAATAGAGTAGTTAGGGAAGTGACTCAGTTTGTTACATCCATTGAAGCAGACTTGGGTATAGCTCATGGCCAGAGTGTTACTAAGCTGTACCAGATTCCAAACACTGTAAACGAGCACTTTAAGGTATAGTTCTCACTCCTTCCTGCTAAAAAGTTTTGCCTTTTTTAGAAGGACAGAGAACCCAGAAG
The DNA here is from genome assembly GCA_002631895.1 of Agapornis roseicollis. Classification (NCBI taxonomy): domain Eukaryota; kingdom Metazoa; phylum Chordata; class Aves; order Psittaciformes; family Psittacidae; genus Agapornis; species Agapornis roseicollis. The sequence goes on from NDXB01010408.1 coordinate 65,244, forward strand.
GGAGGCTTGAAGTTTCTTCATCTGCATTCTGCCTTAACGTGTTTGATTTGTCACCGATGACTGTTCGGTGGCAAGATTTTATCCTGATAATGAAGGGTGCAGTTTAACTTCCAGAACAAAATAAGCTATGGAAACTGCCCCACTTCTGGAACTGTTCACAATCAGGGAAGTTGAAATTGGTTGAATCTATCTTGCCTCACAGCAGTTGTAAGTGCTGTCGAGGCCTTTTAAAAGGTGCTGTAAAGGTGAATATTACTGAAGGGGATTTTGGTTTTTCCTTGAAATGCCTACAACACAGACTTGTTTTAGTGAATTTTAGAATATCCTTAACCTGCTCTTCTTCTGTTGCTGTTTTGAGTTACCTTCCTTGCACTTTTACAAACGGGGAGCAAGAACCTGCATCTTCAGACTGAGGCAGAAATAAATCCACTTTCTAAAGTGGAACTTAAGATCTAGTTTTACCTAAACTGGTGCAGCAAACCCGTGTTTATAGAAGGCACGTTTCACTGAAGTTCTCATCAGAGGCTCCCAGTTGGACCTTGAAATACAGAAGGGTCTTATCAAAGAAGGAATGTAATTACAAGTGCTTTGCTGAATTGAGGAGTGAATAATTAAAGGACAGAATCGCTATGGACCAGGTTTCTTTTTAGTTCAGTATTAAAATCCATGTTAGCACTGTTGGGAGTTTCCTATAGAAAGCAACTTAGCTTCCCATGTTAAACTTCACGTGGCTTTTAGTCTGTCATAGGAAAAAACAAAACCAAACCCCCAACATTAGAAGCAGTTCTGTAGAAGCTGATGCTTACAAACCTAAGAAAGTATCTGACCATTCAAAGGAACTTGAAGACTACACTGTGTTATAACTACTTGAGATGAAATACTGTCTAGGAATGAGACCAAGAGACTGTCAGTCCTCAGTTGCATTCTCAGCTTTCACACGGAAGCAGAGAGACTCCTTGGACAAGGAGCTGAGCCTCACCATTGCCATCTGTAAAATGAACATAAAACCTACCTCAGAGAGGTGTGACTGGCTTGGGTGGCTTTGAACCAGAAGTGGAAGATACATATTTACTGCCTGCCATGTTTGCGAATGCGTATTGGCTTTGGGGAGCAACACTTAGATTTTAGCTTTGTGTCCTGGATGGATTTCTGCAAGCGTGGAGAAGGATTTTTCTCTGGGGTGTTTCCCAGTTGCAGGATTTTGAAGAGGAGGGTTAGTTAATCCAGAGCGTTGAGCTTTGCTGTGTCATGTTTGCATTGGAAATCCGCTCCCCGAGACTCCGTTCCACTCGAGGGAGATGTGTCAGTCTCACTGCTTGGATGGTTTCTTTTGTTGCCTAGAAAATAAAATCTCTTTGGTTTAAAAAATGTCCACTGACACTGCTGGAATTCATCTTTGTAAGAGCTGATGCTGGTAGACACTGACAGATGAATTTCAGACAACAAGGATCTATGGTGCTGCCTGCGAGTCAGAAAACTTTATGTGATTCTCAAACTCTCCCAAAGTACATGCATTATCTAAGATACAGGTACATTTGAAGTACAACTCCCTCTGTTTCAGTTGTTGGGAATGTTAGTTTTGGGGTGGGTTTGGTATCATTTTTACCAGCATTTGCCTGCCATTAACAATACAGTTACAGAAGCATCACAAAAGTGGCACGCTGGTAGGATGAACTTCAGCACAGCACTGACACATTTACACTGATCTGTTACTGATTGTACAGCAGAATGTTAGTTACACCTATTTTACCCTAGAGGTGGGATGTGGACTTGGCATCTGGGGGGGAATAGCATCACCCGTACCCAAAGCCTGCAAAATGTGGGCTTATGTCCTTACCACCATTCCCAATCCCATACAAGTTTAAAATGAGCATTAAATTCCTTGCTGAGTACTTCAACACAGGGCTCAGTAACTAAATGAGCCCTGGAAATGGGAAGGTTTGTTCGGGGGGCATGCTTACTAAAAGGTGAATTATCAGTATTGTTTTACCAAGTTCTAGAACATCACTGAAATAAAGAATCCTGGTTCCCTGGTGCCAGTCTGGCTGTTTTACCAGCACTAAATTCCTTCTTTAATTAAAGAAGAGCCCGACACACTCTAATTATGTGGCCTTTCTCAAACCTGTATTGTACCAAGAGATACGCATCAACTTGTGGTTGTAACAGCACTTGAAAAGCTTGTCTGAGTTTATGTGCTGAGCAAGGGCTTTCACTGGCGGAGGCAGCATGTTCCCACTGCAGCAAAGCAAGCGGGAGCAAATGCTTCTACCAGCTTTCATTCCCATTGTAACTCTGTGGTACAGCGTTCCGGTACGTGTATCATCCGTGCAACCGGTTGGTGTAACAGCTTGCCTTAAACACGTGCTCTGGATTGCAAAAATTGTGTTGCACCAATAAACGTGACTGATGCATGTGTACGTCCTCAGTGCAGTCTGTGCCTCACTTCTGGAATTTCAGGTTCGGGCTCAGTTCACCAGGGTGGTGGTGAGGTCTTCACCCCTCTGCAGTGCAGCTTGGGTTGGGTTGGAAGGGGCCTTAAAGCTCACCCAGTTCCAACCCCTGCCCCGGGCAGGGACCCCTTCCATAGAGCAGCTTGCTCCAAGCCCCTGTGTCCAACCTGGCCTTGAGCACTGCCAGGGATGGGGCAGCCACAGCTTCTCTGGGCCATCACCCTGTGCCAGCGCCTCAGCACCCTCACAGGGAAGAACATCTTCCTAATGTCCAATCTCAGTCCCCCCTCTGTCAGTTTAAAGCCAAATCATTTACTAGCCAGGAACATTGGGGTTCAGTAGCATGCTTACCCACTTCATGGATGCAATTGCCTGGGGAGTAAATCAGCGGTTTTCCGAAGGACAAACGGAATTCCTCAGTTCTGGATAAATTCATGTAAAAAGAGCAATTGTCAGGGAAAGGGCTGAGAAAAGGAACGTCTTACACAGAGCAGGATATCTTAAACCTGCAGCTTTTCATGGGCACAGTCACAGCAGAGGCCACTGGGCCAGTTTGGGAACGGTATCTGCTGTACTCAGCCCTTTTCTAGGGACATGTTCAGGAGTACAATAATGCTACAACCCTGATCCATCCTGGGACCACAAAGCCACCATGAAACCACAGCAGCAATGCAGAACATAGGTTCATTTATATATATAAATATATATATTCATTTATATATTTATATCTACGTATATATTTCACTAAAGCAGCCTTATCTATTTCCTCTTCTTGAAGCAGGAGAATGAAGCTGACTGCCTTAACCATGAAAACCCATACATTAGAGAAACCAGACCAAGACACAACCACTGAAGCATCCACCTCTGGCAGATCTCACTGCTCACAGCACTGCAGGGCAGCTCTGGCTCCAGCCCCACACAAACTCTGCCATGGGAGAGCCCTGGCAGGGAACCTCTTTAATAAGAGCAACAAAACATTTGCAGCTTGCTGTTTCCAAATGACAACTCTTTATCCTACAAATTACACGTCTGCCTGTATCTTAAATCACCCGATGCATCCAGCTGTAAAACTGCCATCAGGTTTTGCTAAGAATCAAATGACTCCAAGTCGCCTCACATCAAGCATTCTGATCACCAGAATGCTTTCTGGAACACAAGAATGCAATGAGGAAGTGAACAAAATTAGGCTGGCCAAGAGTGCAGTGTCTGTCTTCTTTTAATTAAAGCCTTGGGGAAATTTTTAGGGAGCTTTATTATACTTTGAGAGCTGACTCCTCATTTCTGCTGCTAAGTTAATGTTAACCAAGCTATGGAAACAATCACCTCAGTTCTCTACCTCTTTTCTGTAAAACAGGGATAATAAATAGGGTTCCTTGCTCACTTCACAGCTGCATTAAGACTTAGTTATTTCTTTGAGCTGCTGTGGGAAACCAGGTATTAACTACCTAGTCTTTTCTATAACTGACTGTTAGCATCCATCCTGTCCATACAATTTGGTATAAGGAAAGTGTCCAACAGTCCTTTACTCTCTATGTTAACAGGCAGTTAAAGAGTCCCAACTCTTTATGTTAACAGGCGTGTTATCAGTGATGAGTTTCCACCAGGGGCAGGACTGAATCACCTGCGCTCTCGTGTTTATGAACAGGGTGAGGCACGACGGGTCTGTTGACATGCCAAAGTCCCTTCACTGCATTGCGAAGTTTTCTCTGCGTTGTTTAACTACTCATATAGACTTCATGCCCTGTATCTGAAATCACACTTTATTTGGGGTTGTAGCTATTTATATTCATCGGAGGAAGAGGAATGTGGAAAAAGAACAGGTTCTTTTTGGGCAGCTGATTCAGAGAAGCTCAAGACTTCCTTTAATGGATCATGACACCTTCCTGACCTACACAAAGCCCTGCAGGCAGAAAGCTTTGCCTGGTTTACTGCACAGATTTAAGACCTTGTGCTATCAGCACAGTGCTCTCAGGACACACTTGCCTTTGCTCATTCACACTGTGTTTGCATGCACAGTAAGAAAACACCTCGGGGTCTGATTTACTTCTCCCCTTAAAGCTCAGAACTAGGCAGAACTTAGTACTTACAGTACTACCAGTGTGGATGTACCTCTGCTTAACCTGCTTCACCAGCCAGCACCACACCAGGCAACGCTTCCAGAAGCTCTTGCACTAAACTTAGCTCGATGCTGTAATCCTTGTCACAATGCACAGACAGTGCTGGGGCTGCTACTGCTGCTCCAAATCCATCACGTTCACATCATTCCTTACGTCTGCTGCAGGCTGGCATGGGAATCAGGGCTGGCTGGAGCTCCTGAGGCCTCTGGCTGCTTGGTTGGCTCCTGAGCACACATGGTCGCTTTCGTAACAGCACACAGCTGGGGCTCAGCAGTGCCAGTGGGAGCCTCTGTGCTTCCTGGCTCTTCTGCTTTCTACCGTGGCTTTAATTAGCTCTGTTTCCACTTCCCTGTTCTGTGCAGCAGGGAACACATTGCAACACAGCCTTTTCCTAAGAATAAAACCACCAAAACACCAATATAAAAGTTAAAACCAAATTTCTGTGGCATGGAAACTGCAATGAATTCAGTGGCTGCCGCCGTTTGGATATTCGTACTCACCTTGCAAAGCACATACGAGTCTATGCTGTGTGTGTTTGTGGGAGCAATGGCCTGAACACTGTTTGTCAGAGAGAAAAGCTGTGATTTCAATAGGAGAGCCCAAAATCAAGGTAATAACAAGCTCCTGCAGTTCTTCAGGTGCTTCTGCAGCACCACCCGGGTCCTGGGGGTCAGCATCACTTAGCCCTGCACTGGGTACTGCAGGTAGAATAACTGGGCACAAGAGGAACATTTTTCCCAGTGAGAACAAGCAGCCACTGGAATAATCTCCCCAGGGAAGTGGTGGGTTCCAAAACACTGGGCACTATTAGGATTCAGCTGGACAGGGTGCTGGGACGCCTAGTCTAGGTCATGCTTTGCCTAGAGAGGATGGAGTAGATGATTCTCAAGGTCCCTTCCAACCTGATAATCCAGGATTCCTCTGGAGAGGGGCAGAGGAGGTGGGAATGAACACACAGAGGGGGCTCAGTGTCTACAGGGAAGGGTACCAGGAGGGGCGAAGGGGAGCTGCAAGCTCAGTGCATGAAGAATAAGCCTCAGAACTGTGAGGACGTGGGCACCTCCTCCTCTAGCACATAGATAAAGCTTAGTGGTGAAGCTTTCTGCCTCTACAGCCTCCTCACAGCATCCAGCAGCAGGCGGTGAACTTTTGGTCTCTGGGGAAGCTTTGGTGATAGACGAGTACATACCTGTTCTAGCAAGAGGCTGTGGCTTTAGAGCCGAGAAGGAGCCGGGTCTTACCCTGAGCTGCGGGATCTCCTGCACAAAACCACTCCAGAGAACAAACCAGTTGTGGGGTAACGCGGGGAGCAGCGCACAGAGCAAACGCCCAGCACAGAGTTTAATTACTACGTACAAAGGTGCTTGGGTCGGGGCTGCTTTGGGCTGCTCCGGGTGTCAGCGAGCAGCTATGCGGCAGAACAGGATGTCGGCTTAAGGAGACTCCGGCGAAACCCGTGCTGAGGACATCAGAGGGCAGCAGCCGGAGCTGGGAAGTGAGTGAGTGAGTGAGAGCTGGGTGGTACCGAGCAGAGCTGCCCGCAGCCTCCCGGGTGCTGCCTGCGCTGCTGCTTCAGAGCACGGCACGCAGCGACCCGGCTGCTTTGGGGCAGGACACGAAGGGGGTTTAGGGGCTCAGCTGCCTGGAGCAATAGAAGAGGTGCTCTGCACGGGTGCAAGATGGACTTCCCTTGCCCCAGTGCAGCGGGCTGCAAGTGAAGGGCTGGGGGCTCTCACCGGTGAGCACGGACCTGCTGAGCACCGGCACAGCCTTATCTCCACGGAGGAGGGTTAATGTGTAACCCGGCTCTGTTTGGTTAACCCAGGAAAGCAAAGAAGTGCTGGGATAGGCACGGTCAGGACAAGGATTTGGGCAGCGTGGAGCGGCGGACCTGCTGGTAAAACAAGAACAACGTTAAACGATCTCTGCTCTCTCTTGTCCTTCGCTTTCCGTCCTTTTCCTGCTGCATGGGCTGCGGGAGAGGGCCTCTGTCCCGGGGGAGCGCGGGCTGCGGGTGTTGGTGGGGTCAGGTACGTGCTGCGCTTCGGGACGGTGGAAGCGTGGTGGGGCTGTCAGCAGTGAAGATGGACAAGGTGGTCTGAAGGTGGTGGCAGGGGGAAAGCTGGGGGAGATCCAGAGCTGCCAGCGGAGAGGCTGGGAAAGTGCATGCTCAGGACAGCAAAGAGCTCAGGCAACTGCTACCTGCACTTGACTGACTTGTTTAAACAGATCTGCCTTCATCTCCTTCCTCCCTGAGGTGCGATCCATTCTGCTGCCAAGGATGGTACCTGCAAAGGACAAAGACCTTTGCTGTAGGGGTTAGGGTTTGCTTTAGACAGCAAAAACACCCAGCTGCTTTAACACAGCTGGAGAGCTGTGGTAGAGGGCTTGTAGCAGCACTGGATGGAAAAGAAAGTAGCCTCTCCATATAAAGCAATTAGCATTAATTGCTACCCAGCACCTCTTTGATGTCTGAGGGCTCAGGGAGCTTTGTAAAGGACAGTTATGGCAGCTCTTCCTGTGAAAGTATAGCTTCTCCTAACAGCATTTTTAGTGGCAGGAGATACAGACATGATAAGAAAACAGCTTCTCAAGTGCCATGTATTCTAATGTAAATGCTCATGGGTTTAGTTGCTGTTATTCAGCAAAAGGAACAGTAAAATCCTTCTGGATCATAAAACCTGGGATTTTACAACACTGTTCACGAGCTGGATGAACGCGCTAGAGCCGTAATCGCATCAGAGAACTGGGGGGCAGGAAAATGAGCTGCTTTCTGCAGAGATCTTCCCCAATACACGATGAGCTTCGGGCTGAACTTTGTCTCCCCATGGAGGGGAGGGTGCCAAAACCTTGGCAGCTGCTTTAGGTTTGTGCAAACGCTGTTTGAAGAGTAGCAAATTACTTCTGCCAATGGACACACAGTGATGGGCATCCTTGGGACATTGGCAGGACCCCTGATCAGAGCAGGGCCAGGCTTTTTCTGTGCTCTTGAATGAGTGCAGCAGGGAAGTGGGAGGCAATGAAGGGCATTGCAATGAGGCAGCAGGAGCCTCTTGCTGCTTAGAAGCAGATTCACGTTTCACATTGGTGATGTTCTGGGTCATGGTAAATCCACATGGCTTGCGGAAGCCTAAAAACCCCAAAACTCACCTTGCATCCCTGCTTCCTGACAGCTAAAAGCTCTGCCTATAAAGTTATCTGAATTCAATAGAATCCAGAGTATTGCTGTTCAAAAGCCATCACTTACTGAGATGTAATTCAAGCAGTAAATAACGCTAAAGCTGGGACTGAAATAGTGGAAGGATTGGATCTGTCAGGGGGTGCCTGTTGAAATCTGAGTTTTGTGGTGTATCCCAATTACAAAGGAATTCTTTCAGGCTCTAACCCTCTGAACAAGCAGCCGCTCCGGCTCACTTATCACTCCATCTAATTCCCTGCTCCAAGACAAAAAGCAGCAGTATGTTCCTGTGCCACGGCCAGGTCACGGCACAAAGAGTTCCTCTGTCTCTCAACAAGCAAATCCTCTCGTATGGATCGCTGAGTGCTCTTGGGGAGGGGGTTGTTTTGCTGTTCTCAGCCTCCACAGCCCAGTCCTCCCCCAAACACCTAATAGGCGGTGTTGGTCCATTTCAGAAGCTGGCTGCTTTACATCCATAAGTAATGATGCCTTTTGTCAGGCACTCATCATCTCCCTGCAGGCCATGCACCCTGCAAGCACATAACTGTCCCCTCTGCCTCCAGTCCCATGCCCTAGGCAGATCTCACTGTTGGCAACCCCAATAGCAGGTTGTTTGTTAGGCAATTACTACCCCATTTGGGTCCCACTAGTTTTGGGGTGCAGGCTGAAGCCAGAAGAGTGGCAGCGGTGCATTGCTATGAGCAAAGGGGGATGCTGGAGACCCAGCGCTGCCCTGCTCCCCACAAGCTATGCCAGGCACGTGCCCAAACACACCCAGGCGTGCCCCAAAGGAATGGGGGCAGCTCCCCGTGGCCACCACACCCCTGCAGCCCCAGAGGAAGGGTGGCAGGAGGAAGCTCTGCCAAGAGGAAGCTCTCAGCAGAACAAGGCCGCAGCTGAACAGCAGCTTTTTGGGTCAGCGTGGCCAGAAGCTTGGTGGAAAGAGATCCTATGGGTTGGAGCTGGGCTGGGGCTTGCACTGGGATGGGATCACTGATGCCATCACCGAGGCTGAGCTGAGCTTACAGCTTTTTCCTTCACTCAGGAACTACCTTATCCACAGCTCCAAGCTAACCACCAGCATGACATGACTGTAGATAAACAGTCCAGAACTTACAGCTTCGGCAGCACCACAGCCTGCCTGCTTGCATTGCCCTGGGGTATGGGACCTTGCAGGTTAATGCCTCTCTTCTGCTTCAGGCAGGACATTGGCCCCGGGCAGCCTGGGATATGCCTAGGAAGGAGCTGGGAATGGCTGGCTGCAACTCCGGCAGCTGCGACAGCATGGTCAGCATGGCCTCCAACCACTCACAGCATGTAAGTAACCCTGTTGTGCCCAGCCTGGACATGGTCCCAACCCCTGCCACCAGCAGGGACCCCTTCCACTGGAGCAGCTTGCTCCAAGCCCCTGTGTCCAGCCTGGCCTTGAGCACTGCCAGGAATGGGGCAGCCACAGCTCCTCTGGGCACCCCGTTCCTGTTCTCTGCTCAGAACTGCTCTCCATGAGTGCTCTGGAAGCAGTCGGGTACCCTGAGGCAGCGCCACGCTAAGGGCAGCACAAAGACCCAATGAATCCAAAGCACTCCCAGATTTCCAGTCCTGCCCTGTGTGTGGCAGCAATCAGGAGCCTTCACTGCTGCAAGGCCTCCTCCGGGGAATGGTACCCAGAGCCCCGATGCTCCCTTGTTGCCTGAAGATGCCAATGCAGATAGCGCTGGCACCAGGTGAGCTCCCCAGGGAGGGATTAGACCAGCTGGGTAATTGGGTCAGACTGGCTCCAGCAAGGGTGACTTCACCTGGACAAGACAGCGAGCAGCACTCCTGGCTGACAGGAGATTAATTCCTTAGCTAAGGAAGAGATGAGTTTGGGCCATGGGTGTAGATGTGTGATTTTTCACTATCTGCCCATTAAAGCTTGTTTGTCTCCCAACACCGATCCCAAGATTGATGGGCTAATTACATCCTGTGTGACTTGGAGCATAATTGATACGTGCAAGTGCAATGCTCAGTCCTGAACAGGTTTTCTATTTAATAGATTGCAAACCAGAACCAAACCCTCTGGGATGTATTAGGGATGGAGAAACTGGTTGCAATATTGCCTGGTCAAAGATTTGGATAGGTGTCGGTCTCTGCAAAACAACTCCACCTGGGACAATTTCTCCTCCCTGCTTGTTGATTTGATGCACACCCCATCCTTTCCTGCCCCTCTTTTTTCATGGTATATTGCTTCTATCACCTTGTAACTTGGTGCTTCCACAGCAATCACACCTCATAACACTTGAAATACAGCAAAAAGTAAAGATCTTGCTGGGAGAACAAGGAGAGGGACCACCACCTGCAGATGAGTCTTTGGTATTTATGATGTTTAGGCAAGCTTCTGAGATAAATCACTGCTCATCAGTACAGGCACCTATAGACCACCCATGGTACACATCTGCTTATATTCCAAGGTAAACTAAAGGACTAAAAGGTAAAGACCAGGTTTCCAAGTTAAGAATAACCCATCTCCTGATGTTCATTGCAGGGCAATATAAAAATGGCCTTAAGTATATACCTTAGGGCTTTTTTAGAGCCATTTGTCTAGTTCTGTAGCTGCAAATACCAATTCCTGAATAGCCACTGACCAAGAGCTGTCACACATCTCCTAACTTCTTTCTCCTCCCTCTGCTGCCTTTTTTCCCCCTCTTTTTCAGAGTGATAACAGTTATGACTACTTATCTGTAGAAGAGAAAGAGTGCCTGATGTTCTTAGAAGAAACTATTGGCTCCCTGGATGCAGAAGCAGACAGCGGGGTCTCTACCAACGAGACTGACTACATGGAGCCCTTCAAGCTGCCTGGGACCCAGCCTGAGAGAGACTCTATCACCCGAGGTAAGCTGAAACCCCATGGTCGAGCTCTGGTTTGCAAAGCCAAGCACTCTGCCATGGATGTTGTGGCTTAGCAGGCAGGGAGGAGCGTGTTTTGCAAACAAGGAGGTGTCCATGTGGTGCATGACTTCATCTCTCTCTTTGCCTAGATCTGGAAAATGGGGCTCCCCCCCCGCAGCGCAGAGCTGAACAGAAGAGTGGTAAAACCCCCTCTGCCTTGCCAAGGGCAGCTCCAGCAGTGGTTCCAAGCTCAGGCTATTCCAGTCTCCCAAGGATCACCACTGTAGCAAATGGAGCCTCTGACAGCAAAGTGGCTGTCCACACAGTGGAGGACCCAGGGCCAGGCGATCAATCCTCACAGGAGATGGCCAAGGAGGACACGCTTGACCAACCCAGCATAAGAAGCCAGATGAAATCCCTGGAATCTTTGCTTATCCAACCTCCAGATCCCTTCCAGGATGACCTGGTGAGCCATGAGTGGTCACGCAGCAATCGCTCAGATGACAAGAGGGAAACAGCCAAGGAGAGCAAGACTTGGATGTCATGGGGCCAGCCAGAGAAATCCACATTGGAAGAGGCCCCTCAGGACCCCGATACCAAGCGAGGGCCACCCACAGCCCCCAAACCACGCAAACTGCCACCCAATATTATCCTGAAAACCAGCAAAACCAGCCCAGTGGCACTGGCCACAGAGCCCAACCAGAAGGTGAAAGCATCACCTCCATCCTTGGCCAGTGATGCCACTGCTGAGAAGGTGAATTCAGGGCACCTCGACCCCAAGGACAGGGAGAAAGCCCGGCGGGAGGCATTGGAGAAGCTTGGACTGTCACAGGACAGGAGGGAGCCCAGCGTCCACCTTCAACATCCAGCACATCCCCAGCCAAAGGAGGTGCCATTCCCCACCGCTGTGGAGCCCGGAGCGTGTGATGGGGCAGTGGAGAGGTCGGTGCCGGGTGTCCGGCAAATGCCCTTCAAATCCAACACCTTGGAGCGCTCCGGGGTCGGGCTGAGCAGCTCCATGGCCAGCGTCAAGGAGCAGAGCGTCAAGACGAGCAGCTCCTTGGGCAAGATGTCCTTCATCGAGCGGCTCGCCCCCAGCTTCCTCAGGAGCAGCCGCCCCAGGCCGGTGTCCCTTGGGATGGGGAAAGACTTTGCTGGGCTGAAAGAGCCAGGGCAGGTGGAGCAGGAGAAGAGCAGCAAGCGGCGATCGCACCCGCTGCAGAGCTTCCCCCGGCCACCCCGCTCCTCTGTCAGCGTCAAGATTTCCCCCAAGGGTGCAACGGATGAGAACCGGCGAGAGGCACTGAAGAAGCTTGGTCTGCTGAAGGAATAGCTCCATGGGCCCTGGGGCTGCAGGGTAAGCAGCCTTCCCCCCATACCCAACTGCTTTCACTGCCTGTCCTCAGGCAGCACAACCGTAACCATCTTCTGCTGTGATCTCTCGCCTCAGCATCTTGCGAGAGGTACCACGAGAGCTATTTGGAGCATCACCAAATGCAGTACCACCATGTGTACATAACGTTTTGTATATTGCAAATGTATAGGAGCTATTTATGTAAAGCATCGCTCAGCAGTGGATGGGGCATATTCTCTACAAAGTCTTTAATGCACTTGGGGATTCATTGAAACAGGGAAGCCATGGAATTGGGGGTTTGGCTTATTTTAAAAGGCATTACCTGTGGATAAAGCCTCTCTGGGAAGAAGTGCAGGACTCTGCTGCTGCTTTAGGATTTTATGGTCTTTTATTAACTTTATCAAACCCTTTGAGGCCTAAGCATTCACCTGCCCCATACAAGTGCCTCCCAAAAGCCACCGCTGCCATGTACAAAGCCATCAGACCCACAGGCAATGAAGGGGACGCAGTGATGCTCCCCATGCACAAGTGCTTCTCAGGGGCAGGTTGGCTTCACATCCACTGCGAGGCTATGCTCACATCCATCCCTGACAACCTGGATACAGCACTTGGACACAAACAAACATCCATCTTCATTGCGAAGTGACAATTAAGAAGCCAAAGGTTGTGTTGGTGGCAGACCCAGGAGTGCAGCCCCAAAGGAGAGATGCGAGGCTGAAACACCATTTGAGTCCCTTTCAAACTCTTCTCACATCTTTCAGACCCAGCTGATGCTGTCAGTGTTTATGCTGCACACTTTTTATGACAAAGGTGGTTTATTTCTGTAATAAACTTGTATATGATCCAGAAATGGCTTTGTAATACAGAGTGATGCTGAAGTCAAAGCTCTGGTAAAGCTAAGCAATGAGGTTAAACCTTCAGTATGTCTTGACTTGAGGAGTGGGGGTGACCCAGGCAGCTGGGCATTGCAAATGAGGAGTCTGAACCAGGCCTCTTGCAGCCCAGGACCCACACGAGATGGGATCCTGTGCAAGTGCTGCGTGCAATAAGTAAATACAAAGTCTTCTACAGCACTAAATCATTCCCATCACTGACCCTGCAGTACAAGCAGCTTTCCAAGAGGGTGTTGTGAATACTAAACAGGCTCCTACTGACAAAACCCAGAGCCAGGCTTCCAATTCCTCTCCAAACAGGCATCAGGAGCTTTGGTTTGCACAGAAAGAAGGAAAGGGCATCCCTCTGCAAAACCTGTATCATTTCACACAATAAAGGTGTGCACAAGCTGCTGACCATGCAAAGAATCCAAGGAATGTAGGAGAATGATGTCTGATCAGCTACACTTCATGGAAGCAGGGAAATGCTTGTTTGTAGTTCAGCAATTAACTAAACCAGTTCTGGGCTGGCCAGCAGCAACACAAACCTGTACATCAGGGAGGAAACTAGAGGCTGCATGGGTTAAGATCTGACCAAAACCTCAGCAGGTTGCTCAGCAAGCACCATGTTGCATGTGCATTGGCTCCAAAAGGAGGAGGGAGCCTTTGTTATGGAAGGTTATCAACTCACCCAGCTTGAGCCCAGCACCTTATTTCAAGCCTGGAGCTGGGTGGGTAGTGGCCAGGCAGGACCAGCAAGCTGCTGCAGAGATGCACACCATGGGAGATAACCGCAGCCCAGGCCTGGTTGGTTGTGGGGATGGCTCTAACCCCAGCATGGCTGAAGATGCAGCTCTGCCACATGCCTGGAGCATCACCAGTGGTTTAATGGGTTTGGAGGGGGGGAGGTCAGGCAGGATTAAGGTACCCTTACACAGGGTGTAACCTGTGACCTCTAGGCTAACGCATGGACAAAGACATGGGGGCTGCTCTGTGCCTACAGATTGGATGCTCACACCACCACCATCCTATCCTCCTCCTCCCTAGCTGCCTGCTTGTGCCTGAAGCAGCAGGCAGAATGAGCAGCTTGGATTTAGGGAGCTGTTCCCTGACACTTCAAAACGCTCCATGGAGCTGAGAGGCAGCTGCAAGAGCAGGATCCATCCGTCAGCAGCAGGGCTCCTCTCTGGGTGGCACGGAGCAGAGTCATGTGTAAGCTCTTGCATAAGGTCCCAGGCCCAGAGTCACGCAGCCCAAGGGGATAACAGCTCTGTTTCCAATAGCTGCAAACATATCTAGCCTGTAAAATGCTCTATTTTACTTGCAGGATTGAACAGGGTTTGCCCATAGTGAGTGATGCAACCCAGAGGGCCCAGCAGCAGCAGAAGCACTTCCCAAGGAAAGGCACCAATCTGGAGTTCAATCCCAGAGGAATGACCCTGATCTCCTGTGGCTGTTGTTTCAGTTTATTCTGTTCCCATTTGACACTACCTGAGCTGTGTGCACATCTCCTGCACAGGAGCATCACTCCACCCCATCACAGCTGGATAAGCAATCCTTGGAAGTGAGGTTTCTGCAGGGAAGTCTAACCAAAACTCAGCTTTCATGCTTCCATGTTACACTGCAGTACCCCTGGCTCTAAATAAAGTATTGGAAGAGAACCATGTTTCCAAACCCAGGTGTTTTTAAGGGAAGTTCAGGTTCTGTTTCAGGCCAAAAATGCTTTCAAAGATACCTTAATGCCCTCCTCCTTTCCATCAGGTAAACAAGGTGAGATTATCTCTAAGACTGCAGTAGTCATGCATCTACATTATGCAAGGGATGTGCGCTAAGAGCATTCAGCAGCATAATGCTGGAATCAGCAGTGGATAAAAAGGGATGGTCAGAGGAGAGGAGTGTGTGGATGAAAAAGCACTATTAAACCATGGAAGCACAGGATTCAGAGAGCTGACCCCTTCACACAGAGCTTAATCTTACACCTCCCTTCCTGCTTTCATTTATGTTGGGCTCTCACTGCCTTTAAAGTCAACGATTTGCACTTGAAAGTCCACGGCCTGAGCTGGGTGGAACCTCTCCTGCTGCCTGCCTGCACACGGGGCAGGTTGAAGCCTGCAGATCCCACAGGCAGCACCAGTTGTCCCTGCTTTGTTCGCAGGGGAAGCAGCATCGCTCACAGCAGCATCTATCACTCAGGTAATTGCTCCCCAGCCCTGGCCTGCTGGAGCACTCCCTCCATGCCAAGCAGGAAGGACCACACTCTGCTCCTATAATGTAACCCACAATCCATCAACTGAAAGGAAGAGGCTTACCTTTGCTGTAACCCAGGAACATCTCCCATCAGCAGTCTCCAGCGTTGAGCTGCTCCTCAGCCAAGTGCCCCTGGGCTCATCACAAGGAGCTGATGTCAGAGCAATCACAGCAGCCCCAGTTTGCTGACTGGCAGAGACCAGAGCAGGCAATGAGCCTCTCTTTTAAGGGAAAAAAGGTGGTGGGTGATCAGACGAGCTCCTCACTGCCTCAGCTGTGCTCCCCCAGCACTAAGAGGCAAGGGAATGGCTGCTCCTGCCTATTAATGCCAATTACCAACATTTGGGGGTATCTGGGAAGTGGACATGAGGAAAGCAAGAGTAGAAAGCAAATCCACGTCCAGGTTCAGGCAGATTCCAGCTGAGTTCTCTTGTCTGGGTGCCTCTGAAAGCAGCCTTCACACTGCTTAATTCTGTGCATAATCTGTTTGGTTTGTGCCCAGGAGGCAAAATCTCAGCAGACCCCAGCCCAAAACCAGCTATGAAGAGAGATCATAATACAGCAGCAGTAACCTGGGGAGCTGGTAGAGGCACCCTCAATGCCTTACTGCAGACTGTACACACTGTGTTTATGTGGTGCGACGATGCTAGAAGAGACCCAAAGGAAACACTCAGCTTTGCATCTTGCATGGAGTATTCATCTGCTTCCTAACTATCAGTCCCATAGTGGCTCAGACGTATCATTTCCACATCTGCATGAGCCTGTCAAGACCCACTGTCCCAATTAAAAGCATTCTTGTGCACATCTTTCATTACAAAGGTCAACTTCAGGAGAAGGGGTTTGTTAAATCGAAGAACATCAGCTCTGCTGGGGAGGGTCCAGGAGAAATGGGTTACTTTAATAACAGGCTCTGTCACCGTGCACTGAGGGTGTCAGCAGGGAGCCTTGGGGCCCGTGTCCCACGGGAGGTGGGGAAGATGGGTTGGTTACTGCTGGCCTGACATATCTGCAGCTGGGGAACACCAGATCTGGGCTGGGAGACCCATGGACCCACTGCAGGGGCTCCAGCTCTGTGGGAGGGGACCGTAGGTGTCCAAGAGTCTTTAATCATGTCCCAACGGGGTTTAAGCAATAACCTGAGTCTCTGCCTTTTCCTGCTCACATGAAGATGGAGAGAAGGACCCCCCCAGCTCCAACTACTGCAGAAGGAGGGATACATTACCCCTATTTCAAGGAGCATCGCTTCATAACCTCAGCGGGATAAGCCCCATGTGTTGCCTGTTTCTCTTCCTTTCAGTGCTTTGTGGGGGTTGCTATAGGAATTCATGGTAAACAAAGGAGGTGTGGGGAGTGTTCCTGTGCGGTGGCACTTGCTATTCCTAATGCCCCATCCAGCACGAATGACCACACAAGGAGGAAGGCAATGGGTCTGTGCAGGACCTCGGGGTGAGGACTCATCCAGCCACATGTTGTGTTGAATACAACAGGCTGCTGCTTCAGCAGCGATGCTGCAATCCCTGCAGGCATGTCGAAACCCGGCCAGCCTCTTGGTGGTTGTGATAAAGCAGGGCTGCATGCAGGCAGGTGTGGTGGAAGTGCTGCTGGGTTCAAGCATAGGAGCAGCATTCCCTGGAAACCAGTGTCCTCCTGGCTCCCCCAAGCCAAGGGCTGGCTGATGGGCAGCACCATCATGCTCAATCGTGACTGTGCAATTGGCATCCTTTGGTGAATCAGAGCTCTCAGATCCACACAGTCTGGGTGATCCTGTCAATGCCCAGGACAGCCTAGTGCAGGATTTGACCCAATATACTCTGCCTTTCTCTCCACTACCCTGAACATCTCCACTGCAGCTCCATGTGTGTGGTGCTTAGCACTGGAGAAATAATGACCTGCAGACACAGCAAAGACGGAACCAAACATATTCAAGCCTTTGACTGTTGACTCCTGCTGTGTTCAGATGAGCAGGGGTTTCCTGGCTTGGGTTTGTTTTGCTTTCCTTGCCAGCAATCCAGATTTACTGGGTACCTTCAAACCAAACTAGATTCAATGTTCCTCGTTCCTGCTCTTCAAATCCATGCTCTTGGTCAGGCAGGGGCATGGGCATGCTCCTGCTCCTGCTTCCTGAGGTCTGCACTGTTCCTTGTTTCCAAATACCCTTTAAGTCGCACGAGAGCCAGAAAGGCTCATTGCTGTTCCTTGCGCAGGGGTTATGTGCAGTGATAATGTACTTGCCTTGTTCCAAGCACGCTGCTCCAGCTTGAGTTTAATCATTAACTCCTGTGGGCACTGCAGAGCAAGCAGGGCTTGTCAGGGTTTATTAACAACTGACTGCAGACGAGCTGTGCTGAGATGCTGGCAGCAACCTTGACAAGTGTGCATGGGGAAAACATGTGTGCCCAGAGTCCTGGTGCTGCGTGGTGCACACCACACTGATGACATTCACTGCCCAGCATGTGTTTGCTATAGGAAGGCAAAGAAACTCCCTTAGCAAGCATAGCCTAGTAGAAGAAAGGCTCCAATTTGTCTGAAACTCTCCTTTAGAAGAAGGTGCAAGGCAGTGGTGCTCTCCAGCAGTGTCCTGTCCACATGCTGCTATCAGTTTCCCTATGGAACCATCCTCTTTGCTGCTCCTGCTTCCATCATCATCCCAGGAAATGATGCTGAGATAACAGCCCACATTGCTCCCAGTGCTGCTGCCCCCACTGAATTCACTTGCTTTTCTTGTTTAAAGGATGTGGGGTCCCCATTTGTCCTGGGGTCAGCTTGGAATTCCCAGGACCACGTACAGAGACCCAGAGGCACGTTCCTGCCCTGGATGGGTGAGGAATCAGTGATGCTGTGGGTGAGGTTGCTTCTTACAACCCCTTAGAACCACCTCTGTCAAAGACAATCTGCCTCCACGCCAAACCTCTTCACACCCCACTGCTCTCAGGAGCAACTCGGGATGTAGAACCTGGCCCGACTGCCTCCTCCCAGGACACTCCTCTGGCAGGAACCCCGCTGCCTTCCATCCCTCCCTGCTCACCCTCTCCTAAAGCCTGGTGCTGCCTGGCCTGGGTTCCCTGTTTCTCCCCGTTCTCCTGCAATTCTGCTCCTTTCTGTCTGCCCATGGGCTGCGGCGTTTGCTCTGTCATAGCAATCCCAGCTGGGAGAAGAGAAGCTCCTTAAAGGGAGACCTTAGAGCAGCTCCAGTGCCTAAAGGGGCTGCAGGAAACGTGGAGAGGGGCTTGGGACAAGGGCCTGTAGGGCCAGGCCAAGGGCAATGGCTTGAACCTGCCTGAACAGGGGAGATTTAGAGCCATTTTCCAGCTGGGTGTCCCCCACGAATGGATCATAAGCCCTTTATTCCAGCAGCAGATGCGTGTCTCCTCCTCCGGGTGCCCGGTTGTGACACTGACACAGGGTGGCAGTGTGTGCCCAGGGAGCAGCTCCCACTGGGTGCCTTTGGAGAGGTGACACTGCCGATGGGGACCAGGGGTGCTGGCAGCCCGGGGCGCTGACCCTTGGGGTGCAGCAGGGACAAGCACACCCCTTACCCACAATCATAAATGATGCACAGGGATGGTCTGTCGTGGTTTGAAGCCAGGGAGAGCTCAGCACTGCACAGCCTCTCGCCTCCCCTCTGGTGGGATGGGGAGAGAATCAGAAGGGTTAAAATGGGAGAACTCAGGGTTTGAGGTGAATCAGTTTAATCGAGAAAGCAAAAGCCATGCAGGCAAGCAAAGCATAGCAAGGAATTCATTCACCACCTCCCATCGCAGGCAGGTTCAGCCATCTCCAGGACAGCACAGCTCCAGCACATGTAACTGTGGCTTGGGAAGGCAAACACCATCACTCCAAATGTATCCCA
The DNA here is from genome assembly GCA_002631895.1 of Agapornis roseicollis. Lineage (NCBI taxonomy): Eukaryota > Metazoa > Chordata > Aves > Psittaciformes > Psittacidae > Agapornis > Agapornis roseicollis. The sequence continues at coordinate 84,180 of NDXB01010408.1, forward strand.
TCTTCCTTCCCCTTTCCACGGCTTTGTATGCCAAGCATGGCACCACATGGTCTGAAATACCCCTTGCTTCGGTTGGAATCAGCTGTCCCAGCCCCCAGTTCCTTGTGCCCTCCCTTCCGGTGGGGTGGTTCGAGGAGCAGAGAAGCCCCTGCCCTGTGCCATCAACACTGCTTTCAGCACAGACCCGAAACACAGCCCCTGTGAAGAGAATTAACCCGACCACAGCCACAACCAACACGTGCGGTCCTTCCCGTGTGCCCATGCCCAGGGCTGAGACCCACAGAGACAGGGTACCCAGGATGTAACGCAGAGGAGGGCACTTCACCCTTCCTGGTGCTAAGGTCGTAATAGGTCAGGCAAATAGAAGAGAAAGCAGGGTACGGAGCAGTTAAGCCTGTAGCACAGTTGGAATGAATTATTAACACTGTTGTGGAGGCAGAGAGGCTTTGCCTTACAGGAAGCAATAAAACACTTACGAGAACAACCTCTGAGCACACAGAACACTTCCCAGACCCGGGGCACAAACTTGTCCCTGACCCTCTGCTGTGTCTCCAGAGCTGAAGGTCCCTGCAGTGCTTGGTTTGCCCGCCCTTGCTTGGTCCTCAGCTCACCCTTGCAGCCTCTTCGCTGCCTTGCAGAAGTGGCATCAGCTCAGTTTCTCCTTTGGGTCCTTGAATGATGCAGACCTGCAGAGGCATCTCTGAGCACCAAAGGAAAGAGCTGCACCCCAAAGCATCAGCTCACCCTTCAGCATCACTCAGCCAGGTCTCACCAAGGAGGGGGTTTGTCAGGGGGTTCAGACTGAACGTTGCAGCCACATTTGCAGCATAAAGTGACACTGAGAAGCCTCAGAGGATTCCCACCATCAGCTTTATGTATTGCATGTTATTGCTAATACAAGGGCAATCCTATTGCTTTGCTACTGAAGGAGTAATAAATGTCCTTAGATTAATTCTGCTGAAGCCTAATCAATATTGAGAAGTTTATCGCATAGGTTTGGTATTAAACAACAATTACTGCAATGTAAGCAATAATATAAGTAATCATATCATGATAAAGCAAAACAGCTTAACAGGGATTTATCCTCATCCAGGAAGATTCCAAAGTGCTTCAATGACTGATTTATACAAAACATAATCTGACTTCAAAGGATGCCTGTGCCAAAGGAGGGGAAGAACAGGACCTCTGGACCCAGGCAGCACACCACTGGGTCAGAACAGAGTCACTGCTGCCTGCTCTCCTGTGAGCACTGAACCACAGGCACGCTCTGGCAGTCTGGTATGATCGTGCTATTGGGAGAAGAGGATGAAGTGCTACCAGAAAACACCTTCCTGGGATTACAACAGGAACGTGGGCAAGCATTCAACATGGCAAGCATTCAACCGGGCTGGTTTGTGCTGCTCTGCAAAGAAGCCAGTGCCATGAGCTTCCCAGTGCCAGCTCCTGTCCACTTCTAGACCTCACAGGGGGATACTGGAGGAGAACAGTGCAGCAAGTCACACGATCACAGAATTCCGGTCTGGTTTGGGCTGGAAGGGGTCCTAAAGCTCATGCAGCTCCAAACCAAACCATTCCATGATCCTCTGATATTTCAGTATCAGTCATAGCTAAAGATAAACCACAAAGCCCACAAATCCGGTTCAATATCCTGAGCATGCACCCTGGAGCTCTCATCTGCCCCCAGCCAAACAGCACCATCGTTTCCATCCCCAGACTCCCTCAAGCTGTGTCTCCCTGCTGTCCAGCACATTAGCAATCATAAACCATGCTCTTGTATAAAGGATCAGATTTTGCACTGTTCCTGATAGAGCAATCTGCCTGATATCATTTTTATAGCGCTCATTTTGCCTTTGAAGGGGCTAATTCAGCTGGCAGCAGAAAGCCCACACAGTAGAGCAGAGGCTACTGTAGAGATTAGTTCCTCATAAGCCAAACTCCAGATCAAATGGCTTCATCTCGACTTTGTTGACTGCTCTCTTCTGATTCAGCCTGATTATTCCTTGGGGTAAAAACAACAGCCTGCATTAAGGTACTTCAACCACCCTATAGCTGAATCCAAATCCAATCTAATTCCAGTGTTTCATCTTTCCAGCTCATCAGGCAAATCACTTCTGCTCCCAGTTCTCTCACCAGTTCTCTTTCTACTGATTTTCATCACTATTGTTATATTTACCCTGACCAAAACGAAGCTTCAAAAAGAGAGGGGTGAGTTTGGTCAGGCAACACCTTTTGGGCTGGAGTTGTTGTTTTGCAATGGCTTTCATCATGATTCCCAAGGGCTGGAGTCTGACCCAGCACAAGTGTACCTGAGAGCAAAGTCCTAGAGAAGTTGATTTTCAATATGTTTAAGCGCATGAAGGAAATGGAAATCCTAAAGCTGAAAGCAAGGCTGAGGGTTTGTGGATAGAAGATTTATGGCTCTGTGAGTGCTCGGAAATCCTGAATCCTCATAGCTTCAAAATCAAATCTTTTCAGCCCAAACCCAAGAGGTAGCTTTGCTTTCTCTGCTCACATTGCTCACAGTGCTGCAATGGTGCTTTGCTCCAGAGGGAGGGAAAGCAAGCTCAGGTTTGTTTGTTTTCTGGAGATGCCAAAGTGCTTTGGAACCTGGGACTTGGCAGGAGGATGTTTCCTCATCTCTCGAAGCAAGGAAATCTATTTGCATGGGACAAGAGATTGCTTTTATCAGAAACCTTAAGGGCAAAGAGGGTTGCCTGGTTAAAGATACGAGGCATCAGCCCTGGACTAACTTTGCTTCCTGGAGATGCATGAGCAGTTTAGAGGGGCCCTTGGCTGGTTTCTGCCTGTGGCCAGGCCATCTTCCTCCTGCACACCCTGCACAAACCCAGCCTCTGTAAAACACATCCCTGTGCAAACTGCACGATCGAGATGAGGGGAGCACTGAAGCAGAGATACTGGCACCTGAAAGAAAGGTGCCTGAGGGAGCAGGAGGTGTAGGAAAGCAAACAGAGCTGCGCCTGCTGTGACCAAGCGAGCTCAGCTCTATGCCCAAGAGTAAGACACAACTCCAACAGTTGTCAGAGAAGCAGCACTGGGGGAAAGGACGGGCTTGCAATGGGATCAGCATCTGTTCCCATCTAGGAGATATGTTCTCCCAATTCAAGATCCCCGCTGAATCACCCAGTGCAAGCACAGCACCAGCCTTCCTCACCTCAGAAGCTCCTTTCTCATCGCCAAAGCTGCACATTCCTATCCAGAGGAAAAGTACTTCCAAGGCTGGCTTGAAGATCTGATCATTTTGCCAAGCATCCCAACTCCAGGCCAAGCTCTGGCTGCTCTCAGGCACAGCAGGGAAGTCTGGAGCTCTCATTGTGTTTAAGCTCATCAGCTTTCACTGAGAGCAGATGGGGAAAGCTTTGTGCGACCCCCTAGTTAAAAGAAATCACGGCTTTTGCACCATTAGGGCAAGGTAAAGCAAGTTAATGATTTATCCCATGTAACACAAATACTTTCATCTCCATTCTTCTTTCTGGTGCAGTTCCATTTCCAACAACCCCACACTTCACAGGGGATTTGTATTTGGGCCCCCCTCTACAGCAGTAGAGCAAAGAAGGGAGGTTGAAGATGACCTCAAAGTTCCTGCTCATTATATTGAGTTTTAAAGAGTTTACAGTGTTCTTAGTTTGCACAAACCAGACCAACCCTTGGCCACCCAGAGGCAGCAGGGAGGGGAGACAACCTGCTCTATCAGTGCCTTTTTAGGGACACCAAGGAGAAAACTCACCTGGTTTTGTCCAGCTTTGCCCTATAAAACCATTCCACTGTTGGTTGGGGGTATCACAGGATCAGAAGCCAGGTGAGCCCTTAGAGCAAAGGGCTTTCCTGCCTGGGATGATGGGATCCACAGTCACAACTCAAGGGTAATGTTGTAATGCTAAAGAGAAAGTAGCTGGCTGGACCCTTGTGTACTCAGAACCCATGAGGTCCCTACTGTCTCTGTGCCAGATGGAGGAACAAGCACCCATATTCAGACCAAGGAACCACAGCTGCCCTATCTCCCATGACCTGACCCATGCAGCCATCAGTCTTCTTTCTGGTGGAGGTAGAGCTGCCCTGGACCATATCCCAGAGCCCACCCTTGGGGTGGCTATTGTGCAATGGCAATGTGTAATCGGGAGGTAAATACCAACCCTCAAAGCGACCACAGTGTTGGAACAGGCATCGGTTCTCCTGCCCTCACGTGGGATGCTGCGCACCTGCCAGAGCTTTTGGATGCTATTCCTTTAAGGCACAACAGGTGGAAATGCAGGGCTAGAGGCAAGAGGAGTATTTAAAACAGGCTGGCACTGCCAGAGCCTGTGTCTGGCTGCAGCAGGGAGCCAGGACACTCGCACCAGGTCCTGGGCTTGGACACCAAGAGACCGGCAAGACTAAGGCTGTCTGTCTAAAGGAAAAAGCCAAGTGTAAGTAATGCTTCTTTGTTGTCTTTCCAAAATACAAGATCTTAGGTGGCACCGCTCCGAGCTGTGGAAGAGGAAGAATACAAGTTTTGAGACACTTTAAGGAGTCCTCCTCACCCGTGTGTGAAGGGAAGCAGCAGTTCTCAAGGAGCAAAGAATAAGTGTGGAGGTCTTGCTGGTGGGGAGGGCCAATTCCTTTTGGAAGCAGGTCAGAAGCATAGGATCAGGCTTAGGATCATTGTTTTCTCTCCTTTAATCTTTCCTTTCTGGGGAAAAAGATTCATTACTGTCACACTGTTTGCAGTAAGTTTTAACCTACAGAATAGCAAATGGTACTAAATATTACTGTAGTCACCTGAACTGTTGCGACTCAGTCTGTGGTCGCTACAGTCTTCTGAATCATAACATGGAGATAGTTGGTGGGATGCAGATTTTGATATTTAAGAAGAGAATTGGTGCAGTTATGTCCTTAATGGGCCCTGAAAAGCCATTGGGTTTGTGCAGTTCAAAGGCAGATAAATAGATATAACTGAAGTGCTAGTGAATGGGATGTACATGGCATCCTGAAACTGAAGTAAAAAAAAGCTGGCCGACCCCTTTTACATTTAGACCAACTGCAAAGGGGTGGCTTTCTGCACCCCTCAACTCTTACACTGCAAGGAAATAGTCATATTGGACTTTAACACACAAAAATACCACCTCCTAAAGAGCCGTTGTGCTGTTATCAGTGCGCACATCAGCACTCTCCATCCATCCATCCAGCAACCACCATGGTGGTGCCATAGTCAGTTCTTTTGGATCCTAGTGAGTTCCTACTCCTTGCCATATTAACAGTATTAAGCTGGAATCATAGTTTAATAGAGTTGGTTTCACTTTCCAGCCCAAGACATAAGAAACAAAGAGCAAGAAACATATTAACTGTGACACACTTATGTGAAAAGCAAGATGTTGGTGTATGGGGTATCTAACACCTCAAAGGAACATAAAGGTCACAAGTTAGTGTCTGGTATAATCGAACAGCTTAAAAGAACACCAAACTAGGCCAGCAACCCAATCTCACCAGGAATTTCAGTCACTGCCATGATTTTCTCACCCGTTTTGCAGAATACATTGCTCCGATAGGACAGTGTTTAACTGGCATTACAAGTGCTCTCAGCTAGGATGCTTACAGGTGCTGCAGAGGTTCCTAAAAGTTGACAATTCCTTCTTAAATCCTGATCAAGAAGATCTGCCAAGCTCTTTCTGCACACTGCATCACAAAATTAGCACCTCCTATTTATACTTCCCGTATGGTAGGGGAGGCACTGGTTTGGAACATGAAATACTTATTTTCTCTAAGTGTTTAGGTCAGCTTGATCTTTTCTGTGGAAGCTGGCTGCTCATTCACAACCCCAAGAAAATGGAGTGGATTTGTGGCTTTTCCCCATACCACCACAGCAAATAAAACTCACAGTAAGGCCATATATGCAGTGATCTTAATGAGAGGCTTAAAAATGGGGATAGCCGCAGTCCTGTGCAGCAAGGAGTCTGTTGCTGTGCCTTTCTTCTAGGCACAGAAATCTTCAGCACCTCCATAAATCGCCCCTAGTACAGTATATATATACTCTCCTCAGTTTATACATTATAAATATATAGATATACACAGTATATGTATATACTCCTCCTCACAGTATAATTGCTGATGCACTGGTTTGCATCTCCACGCCTCCCTCAAGGTATGAGTGGGTCTTGCTTTAAAAGTATTTGAAGGGGAAAAACCTACTACTCCATTCCATGCTATTATTTCTCAACTATTTGAATAACAGTAAATATTTGACCATACAAAAGGCTAGAAGTGCAAATATGGCAACTAAATCTTTGCATTTTGTTGCTGCCATAGCACAGCCTTGACACTGGTCAGCATCAGGAGCAGTAGTTAATAGCTAATGGATTGTTTCTCAGAGCTCAATCCTGCAGCTGAGTCAGCAGAATTTGGGCACTGGACTCTGGTATTTCACCCTCAGCAAGAGGCAGGTGCTTGCTGGGGTTTGCATAACCCAGGGGTCAGGTCCTGAGCTCTTTCAAATCATTCTAAATGTGACCATACTGCTCCATTGGACTGATAGGGTCACAAGAGCATCAAAGAAGCCCAGAGGTGGGCTTGTAGTAAATGGTGTTTAGAAGAGCTATTCCTGCTGGGAAGCTCCAGCACCAATGTGAGAATTCCCCTCTCCCAAACTCAACTGCAATACTGGTTTTGTGCTCGAAGCCCTCCCAAGCCCGTTGTGCTGGGACAGGGGAGAGAAGGAAACCAGCAGGTTTGGCGATGCAAAATGAAAGTAAATACACAGAGATCCAAGTTACAAAAGGGAGCAGAGCCCCAGGCCATGGCTGGCAGCAAACCAAAGGTGACCACTGTTGCAACAGGGACTCTGCAAACACCGGATCTGTGCAGCTGGAAGCTTTTTCTGCTCTGCAGATCCTGTGCAGCCAGGAAACAGGAGGAGAACTCGTACAAGGCTTTAATCCTGCTTCCCCCCATTACACCTAGCAACGTTTTAAGCTAAGCAGAACTGGGTGTCCACAGCTTCTATGCCCCATGCTACAGAGCAGCTTCTCAGAGACATCTTCCCAGTGGGAATAAAAGGGTTCCCTTCCTGCTTTCCCTCCTGATGAGTCCATTGCGCTGCCTTGCAGACAGTTTCTCACTAGGTTTGTAACACATCAGGTTTAAGACAGCAGCAAGGACACACACAACACAAACCCTGTGTCCAGGTGCCAGCTCCCACTATCCCTCCTGCCCAGCTGCTCTGGTGCAGGCTTCCCTGGAATAGCACACATGGCATTCCCTATGGTTTCAAGCCTCTCGACTCTTACATAGCCCCATACAAACCTTTGCTGTCCCATCTCCCCCAGCTCCCACTCCATGTGCAGCAGCGTCAATACAAACCCCTTGCACAACCACTTACTTGCACTCCCTTTCACATGAGCTCAGCAGCATTTTCTCTTCCCTGGAGCTCTGAGGTTTAGACCTTGTGCTCTGACCAGAGACAGCAACTCCAGCAGCAGAACTTCTTTGTAAGCAAGAAGGAACTGGAGTTCCTTCAGCATCTCGAGCGGCGCTTGTTCCTTGCAGAGTGCCCAGCAAAGCTTGTTCGCACTGTTCCTGTGGGGTAGGAAACGCCGCGGTCTGAATGCAGCGCAGCAGGGAGGGGGGATCCAACCATGCAGCGATCAGCAAGGGAATTCACCACAGAGTTTTACGTAACTGGTGGCTGTGCTTGCTCAGACTTGTTATCATGGGAGTTTTCTCCATGTGCTCAGTGAGCGAGGGCAGCGTTTGACAGCATCCGAGAAAACGGGACTAGAGGCAACTTGGAACTGCAGGCATTGGTTATGCAAGCGCACAGGAACCGTTGTTCTTGTGTAGGCATGAAGGCACACGTGGCCTCCGAGATGCAAAGCCATCTTTTGTGCTCTAACATGCCTATGAAGACCCTGATGCCATCACTCTTGCACGCATCTTTCTGGACACAGCTGCAGCTTTGCTCCAAACCCAAGGGTTTCTGGCCACAGTGATGTTGCCTGTAACCCTGAAGCAGCTTTGGGGAAGGAATCAGACTAACATTAGTCAACATTTGCCCAAGAGGAGAAGGCCACACTGGGATCCTGCCTGCACTGCAGAGGAAGGGCTGGAGGGCAGCAAGGTGACCATCAAACAGATCTGCTGTTAACAGGGGGCAAGTATCAAGGCCCTTTTTGTGCCCTCTTGTTTGCTTTCTGTGGAATACGTTATGTTTGCCTTGCTGGCCACTTGGGATACGTATGAAAGAGCATTTTTCATGCTTAGTGAGTTAATGATTAGCCACAGACAAGTAGCCACTGAGCAATTCAAAATCACAATACAAGGAAGGAAGCACAAACAGAGCACCTTTCATCCTCACAAGGAAATAAAAGCCTTTTAATTCTACCGGGAATTACCCTTCATAAAACTGTGTCACTTGATGCCCTGAAATCAAATTCTTCTGTATGTTTGGAAAGACTTTCCTTGGCACCTATCATTTCCTCTACTCCACCTGGAATAGGCAGGGAGATCAACAGCCATGGTCAGGAAATGCATGTTCCCATCACTGCACTATGTGTCCAACAGCACACTCAGCTCAGGCCAAAGACAGCAGCTTGGTGAATTGTGAGGCTTGGCTTCCTCTGAGCCATCACTGGGTCCAAACCAGTGGGGAAGGTCAGAAATATTCATCCTGAAGATTATGGACACATTTCAGGAGACAGAGTTTGGTTTGCACCCCCCAACAGCCATCACTGAGTTAAATACAGGCTTCATACAGGAATTCTGCTCCATGGCATAAGGAAGGAAGTTTTACTGTGAGTATGGCAAAACACTGGCACAGCGTGCCCCGAGGAGCTGTGGCTGCCCCATCCCTGGCAGTGCTCAAGGCCAGGTTGGACACAGGGGCTTGGAGCTGCTCCAGTGGAAGGGGTCCCTGCTTGTGGCAGGGGTTGGAGCTGGATGGGCCCCTTCAACCCAAACCAGGCTGGGATTCTGTGGGAGCTGGCTTTCCTAAGGAGTGGTCTTGGCACCAGGGCTCACAGGTGAACAAACCTTCCTTTCACTGCATGAGCAACAGTGAAAGAGAATATGACCCCACCTCTTAGACTCTTAGAAGCAGCATTATCTCCTGGTGCAGCTTTGCTCTGGGTTGCCACCTGACTCTCATGCCTACAAGGGCTCAGGGTCTTTTGGACCAGTTTTGGACTTCAGCCTTGTGATGGGCTGCTCTGATTTACAGCATAAACCCAGATACCACTGAGTTTGAACCGAGTCTCTTGTGGTATGGCCAGAATCACCTTTGATGCTGCTGCCTGCACAAGGGGCAATGTCCTGGGGCCCTCTGCTCTGACAAGAACAAGGTGGGAGGCAAGAACAGTTATCAACATTCTCTTCCCCATTCTTTGCCTGGTAAAGCTGATTTAATGCTGCTTTTCTCTAGCTCAAGTAGCCACAACCCTCATTTTCTGCAGGCATGAAGATTATTACTTGATCTATTAACTTCATAACTTTGCAAGTGCGATTATTCCTTGACTTCTGTGCCTCTTGCAGGGAATGCAAGCACAATGACTTCACTAGCGTTCATCCTCCTGCTCGCCTTCCTCCCAGCTGAACCGGCAAGAAGCAAATACCCCCCCAAGTCATCAAGTAGGTGTAACCTGCCTGGGGCACTGGTCTTGTGCGTGGCCTTAGACTAGAGGTGGCATTCCTAAGGGGGGAAGTAGCGTTTAGGGAAGGTCTCTACCCCAATCACTGCTATGGGACCTTTCAGACTGCATGATGCTGCACAGCCCTGGGTCTGTGCTTGCCCTGGCACACCCGACCTGCTCTGCAGTCCCATCAGGGTGTGTAGCACAGCCAACACTTACACCCAACCTGCTCTCCTCTTGCAGTCTCAAGCCCTGTGTTCGGACCACAGCAGGTATACGGTCTGCTCAATGGGTCTGTCACCGTGACGTGCTTCTACCCTCCCAGCCGAGTGAACAGGCACGACAGGAAGTATTGGTGCAAGGAATCAGGCAGAGGCTGCTTAACTGTTATCTCCACCAATGGCTACACTGCTCCAGGCTACCAAGGCAGAGCCTCCATCACTGACAACCCCCAGGAAGAAAACTTCCAGGTCAGCATCTCTGAGCTTACAATGGCAGATGCAGGCAGCTACCAGTGCGGTATTGGGGTCAACAACAGAAGGCTCTCCCACAAAGTCAATCTGGATATTTCTCAAGGTAATTACATGGGGCTCCATAAAGTAGTATTTTCGTGGGTTTTTTTTTTTTCACCCCTTTTTGGGTGTAGAAAGTCTGTCCAGTGTCTAAAAGCCAAAGATGCTCCATGCCTTCAGGGAAAAACAGTTTCCATTTTCCCCTATGCCCTTATAGAAGGAATTTTTGGCCTAAAATTCCAGCATTAAGAAGATCAGATTAAACAGCATCACACTGCTGAGTAAGCACACAGAGCATGGCATAAACTTGGGATCATGCTCGGACCAGTAGTGGCACATGATCATACAAAATGTGATCATAGGAGATCATAATATATGATCAAAGTAGAGAGAAAGCCTCTGCTAACAAAAGCCTTTAGAGGTCTCTGGGAGTTGTAGTTGCAACAGAGCAGGCAGGAGACACTGACTGGTCTCTACACACAGATTCACATATACCCGAGGGAGCTGAGCTCTTCTACGTGAAGCTGCACAGCACTTTGACCATGAGCTGCAGCTTTGGGAGCGATTATGAGAGCGCGAGGAAATTCCTGTGCAAGATGGGTAAAAGCGGCTGCATCAACATCATCGATAGCTATGGGAAGATTGATGAGGATTACACAGGCCGAGCTCTGCTGAGCAACACGAAGGATCCAGGCTCCTTCAGCATCATGATCACTCAGATGAGTTGGGAAGACTCTGGGTTGTACCTGTGTGGGGTCGGTGTCTATGGGCAGAACGGAGAAACAAAGGAACTGGATGTGCACGTCTATGAGGGTGAGCTATTCCCTGAAGGTTTTTCCCTTCACTTCTGCTTCTCTTCAGAACCATCACTAGCAGCCTCATGCTATTTAACAAGAGCTTCAGCCTCCCTTTGCAGAGTACTGTTATCCCATCCTCTCACCTAAATCCTTTCTATTCATTTAGCTATCTGCCATATACTAAACCATCAGTAATAAAGCTTATAACAAGAGTCAGTGTTCCCAACTACCCAGTTTGCCTAGCCCAAAGCTCCAGAAGGCAAATTCTGCCTCCCATTTTGAGACGAGCAAACTGTCTTCTCAAGACTTAAATCCTTAGATCTCAAAAATGACAGAGGCAGGAAGACATCCTGCCCTTCCCCTAGCAATGCCAGGACAGCCTCCTCCATCCACACCTCTGAGCTCCGCCTCACCTTGCTTTAGCCATAAGAGCATTGATCTGGTAATGTTTATTCCCTTGGGAGAGCAGCGCAGGGACAGAAGTCAGGCGTGCACAGGTGCTCATTTCACTTTCCTCTCCAGAAACCAGCGTTCCTCAAGGGAAGCCCACAATATTTGGAGTAAAAGGAAGTTCAGCAACGTTTGAGTGCCGCTATAAACCTCTGGAACACTCCCCAGTGAGTTACTGGTGCAAGTGGAGACAGAACGGGTGTTATCGGATCATAGACAACTCTGGGTATGTGTCAGGTTTATATGAAGGAAGAGTGGCCATGTATGACAACCCAGATAACCGGACGATCACCGTCATCTTGAACCAGCTGAAGGACAATGATGAAGGCTATTACTGGTGCATGACAGACGAGGAGGAGGAGCAGAAGTCATCAACAGAGCTGAAGATTGTGGAAGGTATGAGTTTGTGCATTGACGGGGCTCTCCCAGGTCAGCAGGTACAAAACAAGGCTCTAAATACCCCAAAGCAGCAGATCTGGCCTTTTAGGAAGAGATGTGAGGTCAAACTCAGAACATTTCTCTCATAAGGTGAAACCTTGTGCCAATCCAGAGACACCTCAATGGCTTTCAGATGGAAACACAAGGTTTCAGTTTCATGGGAAAGCGCTCACAAAAGTTTCTCATGCAAGTATTTAAGCCTTGGGAAAAAAAGCCCCAACCAATAACCAAGCCAGCTTTCACCTCGAGACACATGTACAGCATCCTTTACATGAATTCAGCAATGTAAGGAGCCCTTCCCCTCTAAGATATACCTCCTGGTTCATCTCTAGCAGCACCACTACCTGCTGACTACAGCTCCCACCACTGAAACCACTAACATCAACCTTGCTGTTCTGTTTGGATTGCAGGAGAGCCTGCACTGCAGGGAAAGAAGGAAGTAGAGGCACAAGAGGGTTCCCAGCTCAACTTGACTTGCTCGTACCCATGCCGGTACTACTCCTACCAGAAGTACTGGTGCAAGTGGAGCAGCACCAGCTGCACCCCTCTGCCTGCTTCTGACCAACGGCAGCCGGGCCCGGACGTTAGGTGCGACACGGATGACAAGACTGTTATCCTGAGCTTTGACTCGGTGGCAAAGTCGGACCAAGGCTGGTACTGGTGCGGCGTGAAGCGCAACGGCCTCTACGGGGAAACCATGGCGGTGTACCTGTCCGTGACTGCAGGTGAGCTCCCAGGCAAAGGCAGGCAGGGCTCTCCTGCCTTTCTTCCGCCCAAAGGAAAGTCTTCTCCGCAGCCACTAGGCTGCAGCACCGCAAAGCAGTAGGGCTGCTGCCGGCCAGGCACGGAGGTGCCGGCGTCACCCCGATCCTGCACTTGTCACCGATGTTTTCATTCTCTCATTGGTTTTTTAGTTCCCCAGCATTAAAAATGCCCACGTCTAAAAATCGTTTCCTTCCACACTGTTTTTAGGGTTTAACTCTGTCCTCACTAATTATTGCTATTACAATTTGTAGCATAGGATCATAGAATAGTTAGGGTTGTAAAGGACCTTAAATGATCTAATTCCACCCCCCTGCCGTGTGCGGGGACACCTCAAACTAGGCAATGTCACCCAAGGCTCTGTCCAACCTGGCCTTGAGCACTGCCAAGGATGGGGCAGCCACAGCTTCTCTGGGCACCCTGTGCCAGCGCCTCAGAGCTCAGCTCAGTCTCCCCTTGGGCAGGTTCAAGCCATTCCCCTTGGCCTGGCCCTTCAGGCCCTTGGCCCAAGCCCCTCTCCAGGTTTCTTGTACCCTCTTTAGGCACTGGAGGTCTGTTCTAAGGTCTTTCCCGAGCCAATGCCCAGCCAAAATCCACCAAACACACCCAATGAGCTTGTGTCCCCATTTCTGTGCTGCTGCTCATAGCATTAACAACCCTGCTTCCCTGGGTGATACAGGAGACAGTGCCGGCCGCAGCCTGGAGTCCCTGGACGCCGATGTCCCCAGTGCTCCTGAGGGTGATTTCACTCTCCAAGGAAGAGCCAACGATGCTGCCTCTGAAAGGTCAGTTCTCTCCACGCCTGCCGTTTGTCATTTCTTGTACCAATATTAATACATGCGTTTCTATTAACCCACTTTGGTGCCGTGCTTGCACGCTGCATGTGTGCTTGAGCAACACAAAAATTCCTGCCCCTAAGAACTTAAAACATCGGAGGAGAACAAATAACAGTTACAACAAAAGGCAAGATGACTTGAAACCCAGCTCTAGCTCAAGCAAATACAGCCCCAGAAGGAATGGTTGGAGATTCCAGGTACAGGAAAACTCATTGTAAATACTTGTGTCAGGATCAGAGAATTTTCCTTCACGTGTTTATAACCAAGCTGCTGCTGTAGCTGCTTTGGCACGGCCTCTGTCCTAGGGATTTATTTGGTTACCAGTTGATTCTATGTGTTAGGATTCAGTTCATTAGCCTAACTGCATCCTGCTCACTCAGATTTACCATACAGCAAAGGGTTTGGACTGTGGGACATTCAGATACATTATTCAGTCTTGAGTAATTCAGCAAAGATAATGTATTTCACAGTTTAGTGATCTATCTTTCCTTCCATTCCAGCCCTAATCAAAGCGGCCCCAATACACTTCTGTTCGTCCTGGCCCCTGTTGGTGCTGTGCTCCTCATCATTGCAACAGCTTTTGCTATGTTTAAATACAGGCAGATGAAGAGATCTGGTGAGTCCCTGCTCTGCTTCCTGTAGTCTCTCAAACCCTCATATTAAGGTTATATTAATACTAAGATGAGGGTGATAATTTGTGTGTTCTGGGCTGAACTGCTCCCCTTGTACCCTCCCCATGCAGACAAAGGACCCCACTGTTCCCACTGGCCCCCTCCATACATCCCCATCACAAACGGTGCCTGGGCTGAGGCAGAGACCAGGCACAGCATCTCCTTGTGCAGAGGCTGTTGGGATGCTGATGCACTTGCACCGATCCTGAACAAGCCCACAGGGTGCTTGTCTCCTTCCTCTTAACAGACCTGGTGTCCGTCGGGAGCTACCGGACAAACATCAGCATGTCAGATTTCGAGAGCGTGAAGGACTACAGCGCGAGCAACAACGCCTGTGAGAAAGAGACCCAGGAGACTCGGATAGGAGGGGACGGTAGGCGCTGACCCATGGGATGCTCTCCAGCCCCAAGGGTTGCAGAAGAGCCCTAAGAAAGCCACAAACCCACCCATGGCTCCTGCACCTTCCCTTTCTCTCTCTGCAGAGTTTGTCACCACCACGGCCACCCCAGAAAGTGCTGCTGAGACAAAGAAGGCAAAAAGGGTAAGAGGAGACAGGAGGGCACTCACTGACCTGGGAGGCACCAGCACAGCTCTTCAGCCCCTGCCCAAGGAGCTGCTCCCTCCCAGGAGCCTTATTTATACCCAGATGCTCCCAGCTAACCTGATCCAGCACCTGATGCAGATCAGCCTCCGGGGAAGGGGGGGACCTTAACCCTTTCCTGATGCAGTGTTTTAGCAGAGACAGTACTAGCAGTCACCTTGCTCGAGCCAGTTCATGCAGTCAGCTCCAGGGAGCACCAGGAAGGTTGGGGTTGGGTTGTTACCATAAATATCGAATACGTGGATGAACCAGAGCCTTCCCCCTCAGGCACAGGGCACAGGGGTAGGTAAGGAGGTCTCCCCCATTTGACTTGCTCCCGTGGCCCCTTGGGTGAGATCATGATTGAGTGGCACCACTCAGCAGCAGCAGAAGGTGCCAGATACAAGCCCGTCTTGTTCAAAGTCCCTAACCAAAGGCAGTGTGTAGATGGCTCAAGTGCCAAGAGCTGAGCTGGAGAAATAAAGGAAACTATCAGGAAACCAGTAAAACCCAGCAGCTTTAGGGCTGGTGAGCTGGGTGCCATCATGCAGTGTCAGACATGACACAGAGCCCCAGACCTGCAACATCGGGGGTCTTCCCGTGCCTGAGCAAAGGCATGATGCTTTCACATTGATGGGCAGCCTGTCTGTATCACCCTGAGAAGCTCAGAGCCCAAAACCACTGCTCTTTCCCCCACCACGTGTGTCTGTGGGTCTGCAGCCACCTCACAGTGCCCTCCGGTCCTTCCCATAGAGCTCCAAGGAGGATGCTGACCTCGCCTACTCCGCGTTCCTCCTCACCTCCAGCAGCATCGTGCAGGGCAGCGCGGAGGGGGACGCTGCTGCTCCAGATGTGCCCCCGCAGATCTGAATGTGAGGGACCGGAAGGCGACAGTGACTGGGACCAGCTCCACCTTGCGGCCCGGAGCAAGGCACAAGCAAGCAGCCCTGGTCCTTGCTCCCACAATTTGCTATAGCTTGATCTTTTTTATTGCTTAAATTCAGCTTTTGCTCTTTCGTTTTTCCTTCTCCTTTTCTTTCAAAGGCAGCTGAAAACCCTCTGGAACCACATTTCCCACTTGATTCCTCTAAGCTTTCTCACCCAGAGGGCAGTACCTACAGACCAGACACGGTCTGAAGTGCTCTTGGACACAAGCAATAAAGGATACAGCTAGCTTTCAGCAGACCGGGGGACATGCAGTCCATGGGAGAGCACGGGGAGAGCACACCCAAACTGTGCAGTAATGGTGCAATTGGGAGAGGTGGCGAAGGGCTTTCCCCTCCTTTTACCGCAGCATTAAACATTCACATCTGGTGTTGCAAACGACAGAAGATGGTAAAAGAAATGCACACGAAATGGAAAGAAATACCCTGCAGATAAAATGATGTGGGTAGCAGTAGTGATGGAGTTGGTGGCTCAGCAAGGTGCTAGACAACAGTTGTTTGTGTCAGTCTCCAGATGCTGAGTTTTCATGGAGGATAAACCCCAAATTATGCCTGCATCATGGACCTCTCACCATAAGCACTGAGATGAGGAGGAGGGCTGCAGCTCCGGTGGCATTTGTGTTTACAGGGCTGCTTTCACATCAACATTACAACAGTCATCACCTCACTGATAGCAAGGCTGGGACCTCAAATACAGAATCACAGACTGGTCTGGGTTGAAGGGACCTTAAAGCTCATTCAGTTCCAACCCCTGCCATGGGCAGGGGCAGCTTCCACTGGAGCAGCTTGCTCCAAGCCCCTGTGTCCAACCTGGCCTGGCTGTCAGGTTATAGCTCATATCCCTCATCTCCTGGGCTGCATCTCATGCAGGGTGGTGGGAAGAGGGTTGGATATTGGAAAAGCTGCGGGGTGGCCAGGACAGGTTTGCACCCGCCTGGAGTTGCTGGAAACAAATGAATGGTTCTGGTGCAATAAGCAAGGTGTGCACTTTGGTGTCCCCAGGGGGAAGCTGTCATAAAGCTGCAGGAGAAAATCCCTTTTGCTCTGCTTTTGAAACCCGTTTCCTCTTCAGCCTCCCCGCCGGCATCCTTCCCTCGGCTCCCCTCCTCCTGCACCGTGCTGGGAGCCACAAGGATGAGCGGAACGCCCAGCGACGTGCAGGGGCTGAGCCAGTGAAGCGTGCATGGACTGAGGCATGCAACCCCCTGTGCAGGAAATCATCAATGAGATACGATCAATAATCCCTGTGACAGATTAAGCTGAGGAGATGGAATAAACCCCACGCTTCTCACTCAATCTGTGACCCAGAGCCCACCAGAATCCATGGAAAGATCCACAGGAACCTCCCCAAGTAGCCCCATCTCCTTCACCAGACATGCCAACTGATTTCCTTTGGTCGGTGACGAGCTATGGTACCTCACTGCATCACTGCTTCACTCCCGAAGGCTTTTCTTCAACAGAAGATCATGGTATGCTGAAGATACCTGTCATTCTTCAACGGCTGAGATCCAGGGTGATGGTATCTTGAACACTGATAGAGCATGGAGAGATGTATTCACCCATTCATGCCCTAGCACCAGGATAAGTGAAAGCCACACTGCAAAATCCACGAGAAAGCAAATTAGGAGAATCCAAGTCCTGAAAGGCTTTCCTCTGGGAAAAGCAAATACTTGAGGAAGGATCGTGAGCGATGAAGATCTTTCCCTTGACAGTGAATCAGCAAACCCCGCTCAGGGTGAAGCACATGTAGATGTGCTGTAGGCAAATGCTGGTGAGCTCACCCTGCCAGGTCACTACCGAAGCCTTCAGGGAAGGGACAAGGAGCCTCCTCCTCCTCCTCTGCAGCTCTTCATTCTGTTGGTGCCCGGTGAAAGGTGCAGTGCCCACCAGACTGACACAAGGCCCTGGCAATGCCTTTTGCTGCCTGAGGTCTGTGGTACGGATGAAAACCACAACAGTACCTAAGTTCTCCTTGAGGACAGGAAGGCCTTATTCCATAATAACAAAGTCTATCCTCTAATCTTACTCAAGCCTTATGTCACATGAATGTAGCAGCAAGACTTTATCACTTGAAATGTGAGGACTAAAGTGCTCCCAGGGTTTGCACTGGTTGCATTTACCTGGGCCCTCACACCAAGTGTGCATAACACCTCCTGGCTGCATGGAGAGAGGACTTGGGTGCTCTTCATTCATTTACTACTGCATTAGGCCTCTGCCATTTGCAGATACTACAGCAATATGTATTTATATATTAACATCTTGTGGGAAAACACATTAGAAAAGGGGTTTAGAGCATGCAGAACCAGTGGGTACCAGCAATGTGCGTGCAGGCAGTGGTGCTAACCATAATGTACAATAGAAGTGGTCTAAAGGACAAGTAGGGGTGATTTAGCATCGCTCAGGTCTGAACTTTGCTGTCTCTGGCATGCCAGGAAGGATGCATTACCTTTGGGATGATTGTGTCACCCACAATGGAGTGACAGTATCTGCTATGAAAGGGCACCTCAGTGAATTCAGAGAGTTTCATCAACAAGAAACATGTAATTCCTCAGAATCCGGACAGACTCATCACAGTTTCAAGTGGGGTTTATTTACAGTAATTGTAACAGATTTCCACAGAGCTTACTACTGTCAGTAAATCACATAGTACACGCATGAACCTTTTTCTATTCAGCAACACGTATCTCATGCAGGAACTGTTCTTTTACTGATCTCTAAAGGAAACACAGGTTTCTAAGGCCTGACATACCTGCTAGGACCTGTTCTTGGAACATTTCTCACCCTCTGAACCTCGTTTCAGCCAGATCACACAGCAGCAGCAGCCACATAAGATTGAGCCCAGATTTATGGGCACTGCTCTGCAGCATTAACTACACCAGAGTCATTCCAGCATTCATGAATATACATTACCTATATAAAAAAAAAATGATAATTTAACCAATACTTTTATGAAATGATCACAGTTTATGTTTGCAGCAAGAGAAACCCTATGAGAACTTCCCTTGGAGAGCATCCTTTGATAGAAGGCATCTAAGTGAGTGCTATGCTCATTTGGTCAACCTTGATATTTCCACCTTCGTGCAAGGCTCTGCTGATGCATTCACCTATGTACCCAGCTAGTGAAACACTCAGTATTTGACTGAACACAGCTGCAATCAGTGGGATTCTGCAGTGGTACAGCACATTGCCCTCCTGCTCACCACTGGTGTGTGCAATGTGCCAGCAGCTTCCTTAGCCCCAGCCTTCGGTGGGCTGGTAACACCTTCTGCTCTCTGAGAATTCTCCATCCAATCTAGCAGGATGTCCAGCTCACCCAGGGATTTCATTGCTGCGGATGTGACATTCAGCTGAAAGGATATAAAGGATCAAGTTGTAAGCAAGGATGAGTACAACCCACTCTAAGGAGAATCTGAAATGAATTACCAATTACAAGCCTCAGCCACCAACTTACCCCTTCATAATTTGCAAGTATCTGCTTAAATTTCTCAGTGGATTCCTCTCCACACATGCACCTGTTTTGCTCATGCTAGAAAAATAACAGGGAAGTAATTTATTTGAGGGGTTAATTGCAAACAAATAAGAGAGAGGCTGCAAATGACAGCCTGACACCTTCTTAAACTGTGGGAAAGGTCCTGAAATCAGACTTCAGCAAAGAACAGAGTTTACTTCAACAGGCAGAGGGACAGGATAAATATTGTTCTTGAGAACTAACGTGGGAGTTTGCTGATGAGTGGGCAAGTATAAAAGCTTCCCAGCGAGCAGATGCACTCCTCACGTCATGCTGCTTTGTATCCTTGTTAAAACCATCTTCATAAAGAGTCTGCATCTTTATGTTTAGGTTTATTTGTACACCAAGTACTAGGAGATGAAACTAAACTGTAGCAATACCCAAGGCTTACACACTGCCTGAGAGTCCTCTTCATGCTGAGGAAGGAGTTGGCTATGCTGCTGATCTTCCGGTTGATGTATGAATCCTCGGTCTTGCAGTGCTTGAAGACTTTGTCCACGTAGAAGTTGAAGAGGTGATGGGTGATGCAGCACCTATCTGAAGACTTAAGGAATAAAATCCATCTATAAAAGGTCTTCCAAAGTGCCAGAAACAGATAATGACCAACTTTTCTGTACCATCTAGAATAAACCATCTCTAACACCAAGTATGGCAGCTGAGCACAGGGTTATGTTACGATTCAGATAGAGCTTTTCCCAGTGGTGCTTGATGTAAACTGATTGTGTACATAGGGAATTATTTTAGACTGCTTCTCCAGGAGTTCCATCCTCAGCAAGTCTCATTGAGTCAACAAAATAAATAGCAGATTTCCCAGGTTGGAACTGGATGATCTCTAAGGTCCCTTCCAACCCAAACCATTCTTTATAGGTTAGGTATTAGAGCCTGAGCCCTGAAACAGTGGCCCATGTCCAGAACTTTAGAGTGTAAGAGAGCTGAACAATACTTAGTTATAATATATTTCAACTCTCAAGATCACGTTCACCCACTTTTGGCTTCTATAATAGCTTTCCACCCAAAACCTGATTCACTTTGCTATGCTTCTGCTGATGGAGGCAGTAGGGAGTGCAGCAAAGGCCTCTGTAACTGGAGCATCACATGCAACAAGAAGAAGAAAATCTCTGCCCACCATTCCTGGAAAGACAGTCAGGGTGAAAGCCCCTGCGCAGGAACTGGGACACCCACCTCCTTTCACATACCTGATCCACATCACTTTATCCTCCCTGACCTGCCTGGTGTCTGTGTTTCATAGAAACTTAGAAGTAGTCCTGGTATTGAACAACTTCCCCAGAAGCCCTGAGCTTCACCTCACCACCGGTGTCAGGATGCTAGCTGGCCCACATCATTCAGAGAACTGGAGACATGATAAGGACACCTACCTTAACCTTGTGCAGAGAGTGCGGGTGGGACAAAATGCTCAGGGTCTTGATGGGGTCTCTGGCTTGCTGCACGGGACAAGACAGAGATGGTGATGGACATGCTGGCTCCAGAGAGGCTTCAGGAGCCACCAACTAAAGAGCTTCCCCAGCTCTACAAGAGTGCGAAGCATTACTTACAATGTTGGCTTTAATTGCGGTGAAGCCAAGCCTGATCTCAGTCATGCTCATTGAAACCCTGCAGTGTCCAAAGTGGAAGATTCTGTTCCCAGTTGTCGGCATCAGGTTCAACCAGCACGACACGGAGAAGAGGCAGAGGAACAAGTGGGATCCCTTCATGCTGCTGCAGGATGCCAGCACAGACCTGCTCAAGGAAGACAATATTGCCTCGTTATCTTCCCTAAATAACACAATTGTGATGCTTGTGAAAATGCACATATTTTATATAGCCCTTGTACATGCACACAGGTATTAAACCCCCCCACACTGACTGGTATATCCTACCCATTCCTTTTTTATTCCCCATGTGCAGGAGGGGAAATCAAACAAAACCAAATATTACATAGAAGATTTCAAAAGGAGAAGAAAGCAGTTAAATATTACATGTAAATAGACACTTATTAAAAGAAAATTGATCATAAAAGTAAATACAGATAAATTACATTACTGCAGCAGGAGGTAACTGCAACTGAGGGCAGCAGATCCCAAAGTCTGATCCCAAAAGAAAATGCTTCCCCTTAGAAATACCGTATTTCAAATGAAAGTTGTTAGCACTGAAAATTAAGGTTATTAATGAAAAACAAAACCCTTTTAGAGACCCATTAGAGGAATACAAGGGAATATGCATAAGCACATAGAGTGTTTTACCTGGTTCTGGGATGTGGGTTCACACTTCTCACTGGATTCTGACCTGAAGATCTGCGAAGAACGCGGTTTTATCCAGGTGTCAGGAGGAAGCAACTCTTGGATTGACTTTTGGAATTTTCCTTGCTTTTCCCAGCATGTATTTCCCTTTGTAATTTACTGAATTAATGAGCTAGTGAAAGGGACCAGCTCCCTCACCCACAGGTGCCTCCCTCACCTACAGAGGCGGGAAATCTTGGCATTGTCGTGTCATCTTCCGTTTGGGAAGAAGGACTCTGCCAAAAGGAGGGACCATCATGGGGGTTACATTCCCAAAAAGCCAAGCTTGAGGCCTGCCCCCAGTGTAAACTCCATTGCCAAACCCCTCCTGGAAAGGAGCTCATCACACAGGCGTTGGGATGCGGGAAACTGAGCAATAACCCCTCCCCGGGGATGCCAGTGGTCCAAACAGCCCAGGGCTCCTAGCAATAGGACACATGGCACAGTAGTTAAAGTAGCATGATTCAGAAAGCTGGCAAGACTTCTCTCCATCAGTGTCCTGGTACATGAGGCTTTCACCTGCCAGGTACAGGGAGCCCTGCTCTCAGGCTTGCTTCTCAGGTGGATGGACACTCATCTCCATCAGCATGTCCCTGGTAGTTGGAGACTGGAGATGTGACAGGCAGGGCTTTGGGGTGACACAGCCAGAAGACTCCTGGTTTTCAGGACCACAGGTGAACATAATGCACAGTCCAAAGTTATCACCCTGAAGAAGGACAGAAACCTCACTCAAACCTTTGAGCATCCACCAGCCCAGGACCAGCAGCAATGCTTTACCCACCAGCAAAGACTTTGACTGCAAAGCCTATGATTACCCTGCCGCAAGCATTACCTGCTGAGCAGAACTGATGTAGAAAAGGCCCTTGAGCACACCAGGCATGTTCTTGTATCAACATTTCAGATCCATACTGTCCCCAGGGATCCAGGTCTGCCAGCTGAGGCGTGTTGTTGCATGCATGTGGCACTAATAGAGCAAAACTGGTTCACCATGCTGTTGGCATGTGAGGCCAGTTTGGTTGTTTCTGGTGATAGCAAAGTTCAACATACAAACAAGAATGAGCAGTGTAAAAGCTTCTTTAACTACCTTTACCCAGGAAGGGAAGCCAGATGAACTTAGAGGGCATGGAGATAGCAAAACACCTCTCTCTGAGTGAGAGCAGCAGCCTGAGCATATGGCTGTTGCAATGCGAGTGTCTGCTATGTGCCACTGCCTGTGGCCAGGGCTGTTCTATAAAGAACAGCTGGGTGAGTAATTTATTGATAACCAAGCTCAATGCTGAGCATATATCCATCACCAGGGGACGACTAGGCAAATAGATTTTATGCCCAGGCGAGTCATAGGGTTGCATATAGTATTGCTGAAACTGCCCCAAATGCAGCAACCATGCTTCCCTCACCCTTGTGCCTTCACACTGTCAAAGAGCCAAAAGGCAGGTCCAAATCTGCATTTGCCCATGCTGAGGTGTTGTAGGGATTCTCAGCAGCACAAGGCTGGTAATCTCTGCCTTCCTCCCCCAATTCCCAGCTGCTGCCTGGAATTGCAGCAAAAGTTTCACTTGGGGCAGGGGAAGCAGCACCGCAGGGTTCCCAGGTTCCCAGTGCACACCCAGCCTTGGTGAGGAAAGCAGGGAAGAGGCAATGAGTTCTTACTTCATTATGTAAATTGCTGATGACAAGAAGGGATTTCTTCTCTTTTAGGGTTTTTTTCCTGTTGGTAACTGAGCTGCCTCTCAGGTCAGCCAAAGGCCAGCAGGAAACAGCCATGGGGTAAAAGCTACCAGGCTGGTGAAGGAAAGATGCTGGGGTGATACAGACATGGGACTGAAATGTCATATTAGCAGCATCGAGGGCCTTGCTCCATTATAGACCCCTGCATAGTTCAGCGTGGGCACTCCTTGGCATCTCCATCCTGTCACTGACCGTTTGCAAAGCAGAGGCTATGGCGTGACCCTTGTCATCAGGGCAAGGAGGAAATAACCATGGCAGCATAGGGAAAAACCATCCAGGTAGGTTTAACTGGGGGTTTAAGTGTATGTACAATGATGGAGGTTGATTACCCCAAGTGCTGGACCAGCGGGAGGCCCAGAACCCCCACTTTGTGGAGTAGATGGGATGGCATCAGCAGGGATCTCAGCATGCATTGGACCAAGTCCCAGTGGAAGCAAATCATTCAGGCTTGGCTTTCCCGACAGCCTCCCTAAGGGAGGCTTTCATCTACCTGCCATGGAAACAGCCTCAATAAAACAGCAAGTTGTTCCTCGTATGTTCTGGGAAGGAAGAGGAAAAGGAGAAACAGGGATTTCTGAACCACGGCAGCATGATGA
Organism: Agapornis roseicollis; assembly: GCA_002631895.1. Lineage (NCBI taxonomy): Eukaryota > Metazoa > Chordata > Aves > Psittaciformes > Psittacidae > Agapornis > Agapornis roseicollis. The sequence goes on from NDXB01010408.1 coordinate 107,892, forward strand.
TGCAGATGAGCTCAGATGGGAAAATGGGAACTGACTCCCTGAGGTACTCTCAGCATAATTAAGCCTTTTGGGTACTGCAGGTTTGGGAGCAGGGAAGCGACCCTCTCCCTGGAAAACCTTCCAGCCAATGGGAGAGGGCTCCTCCCTTGGGATTTGAAGAGTAGTTAAGGCCCGAATAACAAGCAAAGGCAGCACAGGGGGTTGTTAGCCAGCTGCCACCATGCTAGGGAATTCAGAACAAACCCCATTTATCATTACCTTGACTGAGAAATCATCTGGACAAAGCCCATGGCAAGCATGGACTCACATCTGCAGTGATGTAACTCCAAAAGGCACAAGACGGGTTAGGAGTTCCGTGGGGCCAAAGGGAATGTTCCCGGTGCACCCTGGAAAACCACACTTGGAGCTGCCTCTTGGGCTGCTCCAGCTCTTGGCAGCTCTGACTGCTGCCAGCAGCAATGCTCTGGCTCCTGCCAAGGATCGCATCACCTCACGGTGCAGCACTGCTGGGGAGCAGCGATGTCTCAGCAGCAGCAGGAAGCACCAGGCCATTGGCTTGCTGAAGTGACTGACAGAGCAGAAGTTCCTGAGGAGCCCATGGCAGGACATGAGGCACCCACTCACAGGCAGCCGGTTACACCAGGGTAACTCAGCAGCTACTCCCAGCCCTGCTCCAGCATCATGGATTCAGTTCCTATGCATTTCTGCAGAGCTGCTCAGCATCACCCAGTGCTGACCCAACTTCATTCATTTCAAGTAGCCAAAAGCTTTCAGTTTATCCTAAAAAATATATATAAACCCTTAAAAATAAGATATAGCCAAGCTGTTGTGATGTGAAGGAGCCAGGCTGTCACGGACTCACCACAGGCACATGTTAACACTGGGTTTCCAGTAAAGTGTTTCAGAGTGATAAGGTACTAGTTTCAATAAGTGCATTTCAATGTACTTTCCTGCTAGAAGTTGTGATAACGCTTTACAGACCATTCTTGGTTTGGCAGTCTTTTTCACTACTCATCTTTCACAGCAGCATCTCAGATACGAAATGACAGAAGAGTGAATGTCAGAAATGCCTGGAGTAATTTCAATCAAAGAGAAAATGAGACCTCATAACAAAGTCCAGCGACAACACCTGGGCTCAGGAACTCTTCCTGCCATCCTTCGGGAAGAGATCTGCCAAAACAACCAGCTCAGCCACCTGAAACAATAACCCTTGTAGGATCTTACATCTCTCCTGGCAGTCCTGTGGCTCACCAAAACCCCCACCAAAGGACCATAACACTGTTTCCACGAGCAGCAGGAAAACCTACTTGGGTTTATGCACTAGAGCCATTTCTTCTGTACTTGCAGTGCTGTGAACTGGCAGGCAGCCCTACCCTACTCATAGCTGGGTGCTCTAACTGACTGCAGCATTGGTGCTCACCCTCAGCCCCTTCAAAGTCAGAGGTTAATTGTCAAGCAATCACCTGGCCCTCCAATACAGAGCCCATTTCAAATCTCATTTGAATAAGTGATAACATGGTATGGTCTTCTTGAACCCCAGGGATTCACACCAGCATCCAGATGGATGTCACCTGTTGCTACTCTACACCAACAAGCAAAGCCTCCCAAAGCCTGACTGCTCTTCTCTGCCTTCATTAGCACAGTTCATCATTGACAGAAACCAGGAGCTGGATAAACTGAAAACTTTTGGCTATGTGAAATGAATGAAGTCAGGTCAGCACCGGATGATGCCAGGCAGCACTGCAGGAACACATGGGAAGCAAATCCACGATGCTGGAGCAGGACTGGGAGCGGCTGCTGGGTTTTCCTGATGGAACCATAGGCAGTGAGCAGGCTCCCCCGCCTTGGCCCCAGCTCTCTGCATTCTGCCTGCAATGCTGCTGACAGAAGTGAGAAAAAAAGAGTTGTTTTTCTCAGTAAACTCAACAAATGACTCAGAGAAGGCAGCGCAGTTATCACCCAATCGATGCAGTACATCGTGTGCCCTCTCCTCTGGCACGTTTCTAACCATAACCACTTGAGCAGCTCTGAAAGTCAGACTCTCAATACTGCCTTTTAGGGAGCAAAGCACCGGCCCAGCTTAAGGAAATGCAGCTTTTATTCATCCCAGCTCAAGAGATGCCCAAAACTTCTGTTTTCCAGGATCTCTTCCCAAGTGGCTCATGGCGTGCAGGGCTCTCAGCAGCTTTAGGACATCCCCTTGCAGGTAGAGCATCTCCTTTCCCAGGGCTGAGGGAGACTGTCTCCCTTCCTGATGTAGGACATCACCCATGACTGTCTCTCTGGGGCTGATTCTGCCATTCCCTGTTACCTACAGCCCATCCCAGCATGTCCCCAGGTGGATGTCTCATCAGAAAGGATACAGGACAGAGCCACCACCCCCAGGGAGCATCACCCTATTGCAATGGGTGGCCCCAGGCTCACCCCATCCTCACTGTGCATGTCCTAAGCCAGGTCCATGTCACAGAAAATAACAGTCTCAGCCACCACCTTGCTGAGGCAGACATGACACTCATCTGTGTGACTCACCAAATGGCAGCAGTGCCAAGCCAGGATTTCACCCAAACAGGGTAAAGAAACCTGTACAAAACATAGTGGGTTTGGGGATTTTCCCCCCTCTAAGACTCACCTTTGTGGAAAGGGAAAAGCGTGGTGGAGGATCTCAGACACCAACACATCTGTTCTGCAGAAAACCATGCATTTAGTCATTGGAGTGGGGTTTGAAGGTTAACTTCTTGCTTCCCTTGATCAAATGTGAGCTCATATTTTAGTTATCATAAATGGCATCTTCCCCAAAGGGAAATGCATACTGCAGGTCTTTACAGTTTGATAATACTGCTAAAGAGCAGCTCCTCATAGTGTTCCTTCAACTGCCCAGCCCTTGGGCTTCAGCATGTGCTCAGAAAGGAGGAAGCCCAGCTCAAACCCAGGAGCTCTGTGTGATGCTAGGGACCATCCCAAAGAAGGCCAATGCATCACTGCTCAATTCAGGATCTGGCTGGAGAATCCAATTGCTCTTGGGAGGTTTTCACCCCCAAAAGTGCAAGAGCCCAGGAGTTATCTGAAAGCTTTGGTTTCCCACTGCTTGGGAGAGAAACCTGGAGAGGGGCTTTGGGCAAGGGCCTGTAGGGCCAGGCCAAGGGCAATGGCTTGAACCTGCCAGAACAGGGCAGACTGAGCTGAGCTCTGAGGCAGGAGCTCTTCCCTGCGAGGGTGCTGAGGCGCTGGCACAGGGTGATGGCCCAGAGAAGCTGTGGCTGCCCCATCCCTGGCAGTGCTCAAGGCCAGGTTGGACACAGGGGCTTGGAGCTGCTCTATGGAAGGGGTCCCTGCCTGGGGCAGGGGTTGGAGCTGGAGGAGCTTTAAGGTCCCTTCAGCTCAAACCAGGCTGGGATTCTCTATGTGTCAAAGACTCTGCCTATGAGATTAAGCACAAGCTTTAGTGAATGAAGCTTTTCAGTTCCCAGGAGGTTTCAGAGGCCTTTTTGATGTGGCCATCTGACCTATTAGCAGTTGGGCTTCTCTAAGCAAACGTCATGCTGGAGTATAGAGAACACTGAAGCACAGCCCAGATTTGGGGCTGCCCAAGAAGCACCGTGCTGGCCTGCAACAGGTGCTGGGGGACCAGGATTGCACGGAGAAACAAGGTCCTTCCGAGGGAGATGGCTGTGACTGGGGCACGTGAGAAATGCTCCAAGCACACCAACATCAACCTTCCCCTCTGAAACGCCAGAGAACCCCTGCGCAATTGAGATTCGCTTCCTTTGCTTGCACCCGATTTTGAACCTTTTTCTCTCTTGCATTTAACACCACACTCAGGATTCACATTACCTGCCAATGCGAAGCTTCTCTTGTCCCTGAACTCCTGTGGACATGGGCTTCTGCTGTTGATAGAGCAAGTTTGCATCTTGGGAAGTAGGCAACCTATGAGAGACCTGAGGCAGAGGACCAAAGAGGAGGTAAATATAGAACTAGCTAAAATGGAAGCAGATAGCTTACTCCAAGGATAGGGATGCTCCATAGCGAGGCTGGGGATCCCCAGCTGAAGCCGATGGGTGTTCCCCTGACTCACAGAAGCTTGCATGGACAGGTTTGGGATGCTGCTCCCCACCAATGGGCTCTCCTTTGGAAAAGGCACGTTAATGGTTAGAAAACCAAACCTGAAGTTCTTTGAGCATCCAAATGAACAGTTGCAGAACACGGCACCAGTTCGCAGGCACTGGCTGCAGCACATAGAGATGGAAAAGGAAGAATAATCACACAGAAGAGAGCGATAGCATGGGGACAGTGACCTGGGTTAGTCATCTGCACCCCAGGTAAGCAATAGCAGAGCAAAGGCTTTAACATACACAACACACAGGTAGCAAGGTCCCTAATGATCAAAGGGGCTGCTTCTTATGGGAATATCAAAGCACCCCCAATTCCTCCTCCAAAGCTTGAGGCAGAATTCTACATGGTGGGGCTCTTTGGATAATCACAGCAATGACCAGGAGAGAGAAACATCCATCCCATCTGCCGTCAACAGCACCAACACCACGCCATCAGTACCAGACCAGGGTCTGCTGAGGTGCATGGTCCTATCACCCAGCTGTCATTTTCCTCCCAGCCTGATTTTTGGAAGAACTATAAGCACAGGGCATTTGTTAGAAACCTGGGCTTGGCCTGGGACCTGAGCAAGAGATTTGAACCCCTCAGCACCTGGGTTTGCCCATGGGGTGAAACATGCTGATGGTGCAGGCAATAAATGATGCCTAATAGAGGAGAAACTGAGTGCTTGCTGCTATCAGCTCAGGTTCTGGATGATCTGGGGAGCAAATGAATCACTCCAATAGCCAGTCAGAGCTGGCTTAGATTTAGCTTTCACCAAAACTGAAACTTACGCATCAGTACAGTAGCTGTGGATTCTGTACGTAACCCAGCTCCTGAACACAGGTTTCGGTTTTGCCTGGGTTAATGTTGCCCTGAGCACATCTTAGCTCAGGACTTAAATCAGTCTCAATTTCACAGCCATGAGAGGCCAAACCTGGTTTCATCAGTGCTGGATGAATGAGAACCCATGTGGAGGCACACAGAGGGCCCCAGCTCAAGGGTGAGGGTAAGGATAGGGCGAGTGAGGGCAGCAGAAAGGGCTCTTGCCCTCACAGCCACCCAGCTTCCCTATTTCCTACCCTGTTTGGTAATACATGTCCATGAACACATGGGGAGAACCAGCTTGACCACAGGAGATCACCATTCCCACCACAGCCCAGGCAGCTGGAGGACACACTGAAGTGTCTATGGCAGGGGGTTGGAACTGGATGAGCTTTAAGGTCCCTTCTAGGATTCATGATTCATTCTATGATTGTGGCTCTTACATTTGACTTCATATTTTCAGCAAACCCTCGCCGCCTCTTCTGAGGAGCAGGCGCTGAAATGCCCATCCCTCCCTTCCCGAAAGGCAGGGGACAGCCAGCAGAGGAAGTTTGCTTCAGATCTTGTTTTCTTCTTCTGTTTTTAACACCCTCTTCAGTGAGGGGGGTTTCCACCATTCACATTTATCTTCCACTTCCTAGTTACAGCCCTCAAAACCTCCATGGAAAACAATAAACAAGAAACGGGACAAAAGTGCCTGATGCCATTGCTGAATCCTCCTCAGGTTCCCATAGGAAGAGGAATCCAAGGCAAACTGCTGGGGAAGCACAGCAAGAGCAGCACTGAGCAGACACCCTGGAGGGGTTAAGGGTTAGCGTTAGGGAGCAACATGATTTCAGCAATAGCTTTTCAATCTGTTGAACTTTACTGCTTTCATAACTCAAGGTCAGGATTATTCTGGGTCTCGGTACTTCAGATGCTTTCCAGGAGTATCAGGTTGTACCACCCCTCTCTGTAAAATAAAAGAAGGAAAGAGAAAACAGAAGGGGGATCTGAGCACAGGGAGGCACAAAGTTGGGATCAAAACCCTCTGAAACTGCTGAAAAGCACATCTGATGGAATCGCTGCTTACACGAGGTCAATCTCGGATCATTCTTCCTCCCCCTCCCCATGGCACAACTGGCTGTGCCGAGGCTCTTCATTAGAAAGTCCTCAACTTAAGTTAAGCAAATTCCATGGGAAAAAAAGAAAAAATGAAAAGGCTTTCTAGCAATTCTATTTTATTGCAAGTTTTCCCTGGAAGGGCAGTGCCAGCAGCTGATAGTTCTGGGAATCTGCATCATGAAACTTGTTCCCTTTGCCCTGGGCCCATCCAAGGAGCCTCCAAAGCGTTCCAGTTGAACAGAGCCACTGGGATATGTTCTCTGGTTGAGTAGCACACTGCTCAGAGCCTGGGCTTCATCCTGGATGGAATGGCTCACACGAGAGTCCCAGGGGCCACAGTGTTTTCACACCAACGATTTCAGAGCAGAAAGCCACAGTGGGGGCATGCGGGAAACCCCCCAGCAGCACCAGGGATGCTGCAGCATCCCTCGGCACCACGTGCCGTCACATGTGCCAGCCATGGCACGTGCTTCATTGTGTGCTGTGGGGTGGGAAAGAAAGCCCAGGATTTCCCAACCCCTCAGCACCATGTGAAAAACCACCCCAAAGCCCCAGCGCGGAGTGAGCCAGCCTGTGCTTGGTTTTGTGGACAAGGAGTGAAATTGCCTCTGTAAGTCATCCTGACGGTCACATTACGCTTCTGAGCAGCTGGTTTGCACTATCTGATTTCTCAAACCATGATAACCACTTTCTGTCTTATGACCATTCATAGTTATAAATAACTTGTGTTTGTATATTGGTCAGAGAGTTGATGCGAAATCATGACAAAGACAATATCCTCCAGGAGATCCACACAAGCCACTAATACCAAAACTAGACACTCATCAGAACAGCACTTGTGAAATGATCTGTTCAAGAGATCAAGGCAATTCTGTTGCTCAAAATGCTCAAAAGAAAAGGCAGTGCAAGAGGTATCTGGGTAAGTCAAAATGGACCATTATATCTGGGGGGTTTTGCATACTTTTACCTTCTTTAACTTACCTGCAAACAAACTCAGCTGAGTATGCTTCATTAGAATCCAGGAATCACATCATTTAGGCTGGAAAAGACCTTTAAAGTCTTTAAGTCCAACCAACTGTCAAGTCCACCACTAAATCATACCCTTAAGCACCACATCTACATGTCTTTATAATACTTCTAGGTGTGGTGATTCCAGCACTTCCCCAGGCAGCCTATTCCAGTCCTTGCCAAGCCTTCCTGTGAAGAAATTGTTCCTAATATCCAATCTAAACTTTCCCTGTCACAACTGGAGGCCATTTCCTCTTGTCCTATCATTTGTTACTTGGTAAAAGAGACTGACCCCCATCTCACTACAACCTCCTTCCAGGTAGCTATAGAGAGCAATAAGGTATGCAATTAAAAGAGTGCAAATACTCCTCAGTTAAATTAATCACCCAAACACATGGGAGGGAGTCTCCATTACTCAATACTTTCAGGTGACAATTCCAGCTTCACTTAGATTTAATGGAAGTTCTGGACCTGCTAAGAACTTACGCAATGCTCCCTCTCTCTGTCATCTTAGAAGTCACAGTAGAGATCACCACAACATCTTCTATACATGATTAATAAGTCTTTCTTATTATGTATAATTAATCATTACACATGATTAATAACCTCTTTCTGGACACTTGGATGTTACATGGCACATCAATGACATGGGTTAAATTTCCAAAGAGTAACTTGGGATTTACCTGTTGGGGCTGGTGATGAGTCACATTGTAAGTCTTGGCAAGGGTGCTAGAAAGCAGCTTTCCAGAAGTGAGAAACCCAACGTCATGCCTTGCCAGCAAAAAGCAGCAGTCCACTGTATGCTTCACCCATCAGGAACTGTTAGTCATCGGCAAGGGGGCTGCCGAGAGGACAAATGCCATTGCTTCAAAACCTTGCGTGCCCTTCACACAAGGTGAATTAAAAGCCACCACGTCCCTGCCTCCCCAGAGCATCACTGCTTGCAGAGGGGTGAGAAATGGGGGATTTCTGGAAAGGAAAGGAAAGGAAAGGAAAGGAAAGGAAAGGAAAGGAAAGGAAGGGAAGAAACTCACCATTATGGCTGTGTCTAGAATAGTGCATAAAATATGCAATGTTCCTTTGTCTGAAAGCAATGACAGAGACCAAGAAGAGGAAGAAAATGTACAAACTTGCCCACATGTTGCTCGCCAACATAAGAGACAAGCCTGGAGTCATTCAAGGCCAGGCTGGATGGGTTTCTGGGCAACCTGAGCTAGTTGATGATGTTCCTGCTTATCAGAGGGTTGGACCGGATGACATTTGAAGGTCCCTTCCAACCCAAACTATTCTATGATTCTAAGGAAGCTACACACACAGGCAGCCCCTTTAACACAAAGGATGAGATGGCACCCCGCTCCAGAGGACAGGACCCCTGCAGAGCCCAAGCTCAGCTAGTGCTGGCTGCACTGGACCACATCCAGGACAAAGCTTTCCACATGGCACGCTGTGGGGAAAAGCACTTGCCTGAATGTCTCTGTTTTACTGCAGAAAGGCAATTCCGCTTGTCCTGAGGAGGGTTTCTTGAGAACCACACCACTCATAGAAGTCTGTGGGAGGTGGGGTAAAAGTACATGAATGGCTTTTGAGTAACACACTTTCCTTCCTGAAATGATCTGCTTGGCAAACATGAAAGCTGTTTCCTAAAGGGCTCAGAAATACACCCACATCCCCCGGATACTCTTTAGGAAAAGGTGCTTTATTCATTCATGCAACAGCTTCGTAACGCTACAAAGACAATGCATTTCCACAGCAGTAAGCACAAGTGAGTCAGAGCGAAACTGCACCATCAAGATCTCTGACATGGCAAAGGAAACCCAGGTAAACACAGCCGAGTATCGGCCCTGCGCAGGCCAGAGTTTCCTTTGTGGAATGGACACATCTGGCTTACGCTCGTAACCAAAACCAAACTCAAAGCAGGTTCCAAAACAGGGAGGAGGGAATTGCACAAGGGTGAGAATAGCCCTGCACGCTCAGGGTGGCAAACTGCAATGACTTCATGGAGACCCACAGGTTGCTCAAAATAGGAGAGGTTTGGAAACGAGAGCTCAGCTCCTTGGCAGGGAGGGAGGAAGGAGGGCTCCGGGTGCTGTGCCAGGGCTGCACCGGCTCCTGCAGACGAGATTCCCGTGTGGCCAAAACCCCTTTCTTGGATCCCACAAAGATACCAGCACCTGAGCCTGCAGATGGGGCTGAGAGTGACCCCTTTGCTGCAGGGGACCTGGGTTACAGAGATGTGCCTGGGGCTGCAGCCTTCACTGAAGGGAGCAGGTTTAGCTCTGGGCTATGGAGCTGGTTTAGCTCTTGGCTTTACACCCGACTGCATGCAGACCCACTGCAGGGCACTGCCTCCTGACAGCAGCTCACCCACTGGCCTTCACACATCAGTTTGGATGAAACCTAAAGAGCCAGGGGGTGGATCTGTACTTTAAGGTCCCTTCAACCCAAACCATTCTATGAGCCTATGAAAGAAGTAAAGAACCTCCCAGGGTGGGAACCAGTAGGGAAAGGTGGGATTCTCCCAGTGGAAACAGACTGAGTTTAAAATCAACCGCTTTAGTCTGAGCCATCGACTATTCCTGCTCTTCTCCTTTCTCACAGCTTCTGCTTATGGTAGGGGGAGAAACTGCACTGCTGCATTTAGAACAGGGGAAGAAAAATGGGTCACCAAATAAACAACACACTGTGATACCGATGACAAAGTGTGCCTGCAGTGATTCACGGGGAGCAGGCCTCCCCCGCTCCTCCAGACGGGGCAGCATCAACAACAAAAGAAAACAAATCAGAACACAAAATTCCACGTTGTCTCCTCCTCAAGCCCTTTGATTACTAATGTTTCAGTCCCTTTACTCTTACTCATACATACGCACACCAAACATTCCTTTCTTCCTCCCTTAAAAATAGAATCTAAATAAATCCAACTGTATGGTAACAAACAGGGCTTTGCCTTTTCCAGCTTTTTTTTTTGCAACAAATTCCTTCATAGGGGATTGCAAATTGAACTTAAAGGAAGTTCAATGCAGGGAAGGTGATGAGAATTGAACTGATCTGTCCAAAGGAATGTACTCGAGGCAGGCTGGGAGGAATGTGTTATCTCAAGATAGCATGGGAGCTTTCAGAGAAAATCCTGATTTCAGAGAAGCCAAATTCATCTCTCCTTTCTCTTCCCTGGATAAGAGATCGTCAGTGAAATCTTTATCGCAAGGAAGCAGGGCAGAGGTGTACCAATGCATACAAAGAGAGCAGGAAAGGGGGAAAGCGGAAGAGAGACGTCAGAAGAATTATCTTCAATTCTGAAATGGTGATTTTATCAGAGCTGGGACAATGAGTCCCAGTTAACACAGTACACCCTGTTCAGAGAGCCAGCACTGGGCTCCTCGGGTAGGGTTTGGGTCTATTTCTAGGAAATGAAATAGGATTTAAAAGCAGAAACATGAATATCCATGACCTGCTAATACACTTCAGCTCTGTACACCAAGAGCGGCTCAAACCCTGCTCGAGGGATGCAGCCATGCAGCCTAAGGGACACGAGTAGCAGCATGTCCCAGCCAGGCTGGGCTCTCCCACTGCATCCCAGCCCATCAGAGACCTAATCCCAGCAGCATTCAGACACAACACCAGCGGAAGTTTGGGAGCAAAGCCTTTGGGCTAGCTGAAGGCAGTGTGAACTCATCGACTTCAGCAGGTACATGCATTAACTGGGAAAAAACACATATTAAAACTTAAGATTTAAGTACATTATTATATATTTTATATATATATATATTATATGCATTTGCAGCATAGCATTGAAATGCCAAAAGAGGAGGCAGTGTATTGATGCCGGGTCACTAAAAGCAATGCTGCTGATCTATGCATGGTGCTGGGGATCCTCAGGGCAGGTTTGATAGGGGTAGGTTTAAAAAAAGAAACACTTTTTGCTCTCCTCACAATAAGGCATTCATCTAAAAATAAAGTGTGAGAATGCAGCAATAACCTCACGCAGCGCCTTGTCCTCTCTGCATTATTTCTGCAGCTTTCCCCTTCAGCCACATTTAAATTTACAAGAAGCAAGCAATGACAAAACCAAAAATGCAGAGTCTAAGCACAAAAAGATTTGATGGGGTGTGAGGAGAGGAGGGAGGTCAAGAGAACAGGAAACCCAAGATGACGGGAAACCCAAGTGACATTTGGTTTTAATGAATGACTTAAAACCCCAATATTGCTCGCCAGGAAATGGGGAGAGGAAATGGAGAGATGTTTTGAGAGTATAAATTAGGGGCTCCATCAAGGTGAAGGCTGCAGATCTGCTTCGTTTCCCCTCCTGGGAAATTCAGCCAAGAGCTGGACCAAGCTTCTGCTCTTGCACCATGCAGTCCTGCTCATCAGCCCTGGCCTTGCTGCTCCTGGCTGCCTGCACCCTGCCTACCAGCAGCTCCCCAGCTGAGTCCAGCTGCCTGCACTTCCCAGAGCTCCTGCCTGCAAAGCTGAAGGAGCTGAGGATGAAGTTTGAGGAAATCAAGGATTACTTTGTGAGTACAACCCTGCAAGTCTCATCTCCTCCTTGTTCTGCTGTGTGCATTGGGGTGCAGTGGATGAGGGGGCAGAGAGCTGTCTCCCAGCACGCGTTTGGTTGTGTGTTATGCAACGGGCTGATGGGGGTGAGCAGAAGCTGGGTTTCATTGCTTGCTGAGAGACAACATGCAAAGGTTTTCTTCCTAGTTTTAGCTACCATGAACTCGAGAGATTTCATAATGAAGCTTTGCCAGCCTCACTAGCCAGACTTCCCCCTAAATGTTGCAGACAGAATCAATAGGAAGGAAATAGTCCCTTCTTCAAGGCAACAAGGTCCAGCCTTGCTGGAGCAAATGCTAGATGAAAGGGGAAACCTTTTGCTACAGACTTTTCCTTGGAAAGAACCACAAAAGCCTGAACATGGTATATTAAGCCTGGAGAAACACTGCAATAACTAGCACTTGCTTTGGTGCCTATGAAAGGTGACTAACAGGAGCCTCAGGGTTGCTGAGAAAGAAACACAAGGTATACTCAGAGCATCTGTCACTGCATCAATACTGGTAGAGATGGTTGGTCACATCATTGCAGTTATTTTAGCTGCTGTTAGTGTGTTTTAGCAATAAAACAAGACAATTCTCCAGATTAAACCTCAAGACAGCCTCATAGCCTGTATTTATCATCAAATGAACACAGCCAAAACTTCAGATTTAAAGCATGCTGTAAACCTTCCACTACATGTTGGGAAGGAACATTTCTCATCTCTCAGGAAAGCTTGAAGTACCTTGGTGCTGCAGGGTGATGCTTTGGGTCTCTGGTCTTCTGCAGCTCTCTGGTCTTCCTGAGCTGATGGTGCAGAGGCACCCCAAGAACAAACACCCTCTGCAGATTCCTATTTCTCCATTGACTTGAGATCTAGAGATCACAAAACCAGGGGGATTAAACCCTCCTGCCTCAGTGAGCAGCCAGGCTAGGGCTGACACCTGGCTTCCAGGGGCTGCCATGACTTTGAGACCTATATGAACAGCTGTTCCCATCAGCAGCAACACCCCCTTACATCAACACCCTCTGCAGCTGAGGAGGGTTTGCAGCACTGGCAGCAGCAGCCTCACACTAATGAAATCAGCAGCACTGATGTTTGTAAGGTCATTATCTCACTGTCTTGACCTAGCAGTAGTTGCACTGCAAGATTATTAAGGAAGAAGTTCCTAACCATTCCATGGTTCTAACATTATTGACCAAGGAATTGGTGCACACCAGTACACCTGTAGCTGGTGTTACTGGGCTGGTTGCCCTTTGCTTCAGTGAGACCATAAAAACAAACCAAAATGATCACTTGGAAATGCAAAGTGAAAATTAGTGTTGACTTTTTTGTCTAAGTAACTCCTGTTCCCATTGCATCCTTCTACAGCAATCAAAAGATGACGAACTTAGCATCCAGCTGCTCAGCTCTGAACTGCTGGATGATTTTAAGGTAAGAATTACAATTCTTATCTAAGCCCCTTATCCTTCTCCATCCTTTGGCCAGTGATTGGTAACAAGGGAGGCAGATTGGAAACTGGGACATTTCTTAATGTCACACAAGGACAGTCGTCCAGCCGTGCACTAGCACGTGTGCCTGCAGCCGGGCTGATGTGTGGTTCATCACAGCTGCAGCAAGTGCTTCTAATGTGCTGCAAGTGCTCTGACAACACCCACATGCCCCAGTGCTGGTGGCCAGTCCCAGTGCAGTTACCTCCTTCCATCCCAGGGGAGCTTCGGGTGCCAGTCGGTGTCAGAGATGATGCGGTTCTACATGGAGGAGGTCCTGCCCAGCGCCTTGAGGACCAGCACGCACCACCAGCAGAGCATGGGTGACCTGGGCAACCTGCTGCTGAGCCTGAAGGCGACGATGAGGCGCTGTGTGAGTGGGGCTCACACAGCATCACGGGGAGGATGAAAGCAATGGTCCAGAGAGGCTGGGCCAGTCTCAGACCAGCAGCAGGGTGGGGAGTGGGTGCTGGGTCTCTGCAGGAGCAAAAGAATGAGTGTTAAGATGGTGTGGAGGAGCACACAGATCCCATAGGGATGGGGTTTCTCCTAGCCCCTACTCTCCAGCTTTTATCAGTTAAATAAAAGTGAGTCAGAGGCTCTAAGGGGAGGGGGGTGGAGGGTCCATCCCTTACCTGGGTGCAGAGCATCATCAGCCTGCAGCAATGCATCCTGAAACAATGCCTGCTGTGACTGTAACCCCATCACATGCCACAGGCTGAGTTAGATGGGAACAACCCTGCCCCGAGGCAGAGAGCATTGCAGGGCTTACAGCAAGGGGCTGGGATAAGGCTCAGGGTCCCAGGCTGGGTCACACTGATCCACCCCATCATCAACCACTGGGTGCATGACGTGAAGCAGCCACGGTTACTGCCCCATGGGGCAGGGGAGGGTGGAGACCTATGGGGAGGCAGTGACGAGGGCAGGAGGAGGGGAAGGAAACAAGGAAACCCGTGTGGTTGAAGCCTTTGCCTTTGTCCCTTTGCAGCACAGATTCTTCACGTGCGAGAAGAGGAGCAAAACCATAAAGCACATCAAGGAGACGTTCGAGAAGGTGAGGGCCCCACTCATGCGGCTGCACCGGGGGTGGGAGGAGCTGGTGTTGCAAGCGAGGCAGCAGGTTTTCCTGCTGGCTTCAAGTTAGCACAGAGAACAGTTATACAGAACAAGTATTTAGTAATGTAAATACCTAAGGCAGGGAAACCCTGAGAGCGGTGCTTGAAGGGCAGGTTGGCCTGAGGGGCTGGGCAGAGATGTCAGTGGAAGGAGACTGCGTCTCGCGATCGTACATCCCTTCCATCATCACATCCAGACTTAGACTTGGCTTTCACCTGCAGATGAATGAGAACGGAGTCTACAAGGCTATGGGAGAGTTCGACATTTTCATCAACTACATCGAAGAGTACTTGATGATGAAGAGAAGGAAGTGAAAACGCCTGCGGGTCTGCATCTTGCACACCAAACCCTGCTGGTTCGTCAGAAATCACTTTAGGCTGCAGGAGCATGCGAGAGATTAAGTTATTTTTTAGGGTTCAAGCAGAGAATTCCAGGTCACTCATTTCCAGTTTAGTATTTAAAAACTGAATTTACTATTTATTCCTTCCAATACCTCAGTGTGCGTGTTTACAGCATCCTGTGGAGAAAGAGCTTGTAAAAATACTATTTATTGTTCACTGTTTCAATGCTGGTTACGATAGTGCTATTGTATTCATTGCTTTGAAACACCCAACGCAATGTCCTTCTAGGGAGCAGGTCGTGAGCAGAGCTTATCCTGAGCGCAGGTCCCTTGATCAGGAGCAATCCCAGCTCTGAAATAGAGCAGGTTTAATGTTAAGCAAATAAGCACTCTCCTCATGTTCTATCGCTCTATTTCTTAGTGCAATCAGATGGGTTTATGCACGACCACATCACTGGTTCTGCTGTTGGAATTAGGCACGGAAATATTCCAACTATGCAAAATTCCACAGCCTTGCACAGAGCAAAATAGCTGGAAATATAACCAAGGGCAGGTTTTAATCCTGGGCATGAAAAGCAAGGTGGAGGAGAAGGAGGACCTGCACATGATCCTGCCACAGCAAGAGCTCAATTGACCCCTGCTCTAGACTTCAGCCTATAGATTAGTCCAGATGAAACTAAAAATACAGTAGTAAGAACGAAATGCTTGGTTCTAATAGAACTTGACTTAACCATTGCTAAGGCCTGACTTCCAGAGCTGCTGGATTGGCCCCTCTGCACTTCCTAAGGGTTAATCTTAACTATTTTCCAGTCTTTGATTGGGTTTTACTTGCTGGTTTGTTGTGGGGTTTTGCTTTTAGAAGGTAAGGGACATTTCATTAACCACCATTTTAAGGTGGTCTGTGTAATTTGTATTCAAATGCTTAAAGCTGCATGCAGCACTCGAGCTCATGTTGTTTCTAACCCCATGAACGAGGAGCTGCAGCAGCCAAGGTCTTCAGGGGGGTGGCTGAAGCAAGAGCAGCTTCAGTGCCCCCAAGAACATCTGATTTTAGGGCTCCCCTTCCCCAGTCTTCTGCATGCCCCCAATGAGAGCTACAGGACACCGAGCCAGGGGAAAATGCCTTAACCCAGAGGCATTTGCTTCTAATATTTAGAAGCATTAGGGCATTAGTGTGATGAAACACTGTCAGTTTGTTGTTTGCTTTGGATGCTGCCATTGAAGAGAGGCTATTTATGCTGCATTTATACTATTTGTACATTTACAGTGACAGAAGGGCATTCCTGCTGCCCATGCAGGAACTGGTTATCCCAGAGCAAGGGCAGCTCCAAGCAGAAATGCTGCTTTGTCCATCACTCCTTCTACTGGAAGCAATCAGACAGCATGGGAGCCAGCTCTATACAAATTCATTTAACTTTGGTACCAGGACACGTTAAGCTCCTATTGAGCCACCTCTGTAGTAATTTGTCCACCAAATACCTGGACTTTGTAGATTCAGGAGGAGCAAGGACAGCCTTGGAGCTGCAGCAGGAGCATCAGCAGCTCCATTCCTGGGGGGTTCATGCTGGGACTTGGCCACAGCTTCTGTCACCAGGTGAACTTTTGCGTGTTTATCTGTATGAAAAGAAACCGTTTATTTTTGCTAATAAAGACCTCCCGATGAATGAAGCCTCTGTTTTGTTCACTGGGAGGGTGCTGAGGCGCTGGCACAGGGTGATGGCCCAGAGAAGCTGTGGCTGCCCCATCCCTGGCAGTGCTCAAGGCCAGGTTGGACGCAGGGGCTTGGAGCAAGCTGCTCCAATGGAAGGAGTTGGAGCTGAAGGAGCTTTAAGGTCCCTTCAACACAAACCAGGTTGGGATTCCATGATAAATCAGCACTAGAGCAGGGGTGCTGAGCCCAGCAGGCATGGATCCAGGCGAGGAGGAGCACCAAGGATTCCATAGAATCAACTAGGTTGGAAAAGACCTATGAGATCAAGTCCAATCCCTGCATTGATGTCCTCAGAAGTGAGAAGACTTGAGGTCCTCACATCGGAATGCAAACCTATGACAAAATACCTGCCAGGGATTTCTCACTGTAGGGAAACCTTGACCCCAGGGTACTCCATGGGTCACTTCAGCCTCCAACTCCAGCAAGCGTGTCAGCCATCGCCCTTTGCAGAGCAACATTTACAGTTAAACAGCTGGTTACGTGTCTGCATGTCATTGATAATCACCAGGGCTTTAATCCCTGTACCTCCCTTCCCTGACTCACAGGGGATAGCTCTGTTAGTAAGAAAGCCAGAACGCAACCACAGGACCCATTCCTAAGCTCCAGCTCACACCAACAGCCCAGCGCTACCTGGCCATGTTCCTGTTTCTCTCTCAAGCCCCTTTCCTTGTCATTGCTCTTTGAGGTGGACAGCAAAACTCCAGGTCTCTATTTACAGGTGGGTTTTCATTCTGCATTGCATTAGAAACAGAAAACAATCGGTTAATATAAACCAATATGACAAGTTCTGAGTCTGTTTCTGCCCACCCTTAATCTGTATCATTTTACTTCCATAGGGAAGAAAGAAGCATCTCTCAGAGTCACCATGTGGAAGCGCCCACGTCTCCAGCTCAAAGCAGGAACCCAGCGGAGGAAAGGGCAGCATCAGCTCAGCTGTGGTGAGTTTTCAGTAAAGCTCAGTCACTCTGGTTAAAGTAACCACAGGAAGGAAGTGAATGGGATGCCTCTTGCTGTTTGGAGAACAAAGGTTTCCAGGTACCTGATACCACAGGAGTGGTTTGAATCAGCAGAAAATAGAGGCAGAAGAAGTCAGCCTGCTCACAGGGCGTCAGGAGATTGGCAAGATGCAGGGATGCAGCTTTGCTCCTCCAAAACTGGATTGGGAAGCTGGCGGGGCCGTAGAAAGGTGCTGCAGGGCTCCACGCAAAGTGAAGTCAGTGCTAGGTCACCATGCAAAGGGGCCCATTCCATTTGTTACCAAAACACAAGGATCCTTGCGTCATGATGCTGATCTGGTGGGCAAAAGCACACAGACAACCCTCTGACTAATGATATGAATCATCTCCAAGGAGTCTTAGGAAGGCTATTGTGGAAACCCCAGCAGAAGCCATCTGGGCAGCCAAAGGCAGCATCTACCATGGGGAAATGATGCTTCCAGCAGAGGAGCAATCCCCATGATTCATTTTTGGACATGTCCTCAAGCAGCTTGTTCCCATTGCTGAAACACCCCAAAGGGCAGCCTGCAGAGCTGAGACTCAAAGGCACCGTTACATCCTGAATGCCACTGCTCCGGCGCGGTGCATCATTCTCCATCACCTAGTGCGGATGAAGTTCCTGCCAATCTCAGTGTCAGCCTGGGTGTTACAGTAACAGCACGAGACTGTCGCACAGCTCAGAAGGGGTGGTTTCCTGTTGGGTTTGATCCCACAGAAGCAAATGGGTTCCTTGCTGGGTGTCTTCTTACTGAGAGCTCAGCCCATTGCCTCCTCCTACCTGGGAACCCAAGCCACTTGCCTCCTGCTGAAAAACAGCGTTCCTTGGCAGGAGGAAGACGAGCTGGATGCTTCAGCCTCCTGGGGTGCCACAAGGACCAGGGCTTTAAGCAATACGGGGGGATCTTAAGCACTAAAGGGGTGAAATCGAACCAACCAAGCCCTGCTTTAACTATTTTCAAGTTGTAAAAGCTGTCAGAACTTCCCTGATTTGGGTTGTGGTTACAGTTAACACTTGTTATTTAATGTGAAGAGGCTGCATCACTCAGCCCACGCCACCCGTGCCTCTCCACGGCCTAGATTTTAGCAGCACGTGACGGAAATCAGGGCTTTTGGCATGAAAGAGGTGATGTGGAGCAGCACGAAGAGGGGCACACGCATTGCCCAAGGGGCACGGGGGAAGTGGGGATGAGCCAGCTTCTCAGGTTGCCACTTTCTTATCTCAGCTGTGCCTGGGTGGTGAGAGCCTGACTCATACCGGGCACAGGATTACAAAAGCCAGGAGTGATGCCACCAGCACCCTGCCCACTGCAGCCATGCCAAGGTCCCGCTTTATGGGAAGGGCTTGTCTCCATCTCCCAGGGACAGCATCCCATGGACCCACCAGGATGCAGCTGGAGGGCAGGACACCAGCCCAGAGCATCCCTTTGAGTATGGGGAACTGGCACATCCCACCCCTCCCCATGGGGCTCCACTTTCAGTATCTGAGCAAGTGAAATCTAAGCCTGACACTTCTTCATCTGTGCTCTGGCTTTACCCGTAAGGTGGAGGAGCAGCAACTCTGGCTGTCACATAGTGAGAGGCACGCATGGACATAAGTGTTTCACCCTGTGGTGTGGGGTCTGGCACACATCAGGTGGCTGGAAACTGGAGCCTTTGTGGTCTCAGCATCAGTGGGGCTGGCAAACAGGGCTCCTACAGGGATCATGTGCAAGGCTCATGAGTTCTCTTGCTTTCAACGAGCAGCAGCAGTAGCTCAGTAAGCACAGGCAGCTCTGGCAGTATCAGTCCTACCCGAGCTCCTCCAGTGGGACAAAGCATTGCCTGCTGCAGGTTAAGAACCCCACAACGCTACAGGCTGCCCCTTCGGCTGCTGCCACAGACACCGGACCAGAGAGGGAATGACAAACAGAGCTGATGGGGGGAGTGTAAGCCGAGCCGAGCCGAGCCGAGCCGAGCAGCACCCCGGCTGCACGTGCAGCGGGTGAGCCGCGGCTGTGCAGACACCCGGGGACCACAGGGCTGGTTCTCAGAAGGACGCCTGCTTTCAGCGAAGCTCCTTTCCCA
Source organism: Agapornis roseicollis (assembly GCA_002631895.1). Lineage (NCBI taxonomy): Eukaryota > Metazoa > Chordata > Aves > Psittaciformes > Psittacidae > Agapornis > Agapornis roseicollis. Next base: position 127,159 of record NDXB01010408.1, read on the forward strand.
TGTGCTGGGCTGGGCTCTGCTGCCGGCCCGGCCCCAGCGCCCGCCGAGGAGCTGAGAACCNGGAGTGTAAGCCGAGCCGAGCCGAGCCGAGCCGAGCCGAGCAGCACCCCGGCTGCACGTGCAGCGGGTGAGCCGCGGCTGTGCAGACACCCGGGGACCACAGGGCTGGTTCTCAGAAGGACGCCTGCTTTCAGCGAAGCTCCTTTCCCATGTGCTGGGCTGGGCTCTGCTGCCGGCCCGGCCCCAGCGCCCGCCGAGGAGCTGAGAACCTGCCCGCGACTCCTCCGCACGCAGGAGGTTTCACAATGACTCCGGGCTGGTTACCCTCAGCAATAGAGACCCGCGGCAGGATGGAGGAGCACCCGCCGGCTTTCTCTATGTGCTAAATCATAGAGCCCAGACTGGTTGGGGTTGGAAGGGACCTTAAAGCTCCTCCAGCTCCAACCCTGCCACGGGCAGGGACCCCTTCCATAGAGCAGCTTGCTCCAAGCCCCTGTGGCCAACCTGGCCTTGAGCACTGCCAGGGACAGGGCAGCCACAGCTGCTCTGTGCACCCTGTGCCAGCGCCTCAGCACCCTCCCAGGGAACAGCTTCTGCCTCAGAGCTCAGCTCAGTCTCCCCTTGGGCAGGTTCAAGCCATTGCCCTTGGCCTGGCCCTACAGGCCCTTGTCCCAAGCCCCTCTCCAGGTTCCCTGCAGCCCCTTCAGGCACTGGATCTGCTCTCAGGTCTCCCCTTAAGGCACCTTCTCTTGTCCAGGCTGCCCCAGCCCAGCTCTCTCAGCCTGGCTTCATAGGAGAGCTCCAGCTCCTGCTGCATCCCAAGGCTCTAGATCTTGAAATTGAGCCCCAGGGTGGTTCACAGGGTGCCTGTCAGGGCACACAGCTCCAGGCTGGCAACACAGTGCCATGAAGATGCACAAACCTCATGACAGTTTTGGGTCCTATCCCAACTGGCAATCTATTTGTGAAAGAGCATGGTACAGATGCTCACTCACACTTGGGATTATTAGCTGATGATGCAAGAGGAAGGAAGGGAATTGCTTGAATTGGTTCCCATCTCTTTAGGTGTACCAGAGCACTTCCCTCTGCTTTCTGGTGGAACAGGAGATGGAGATTCCAGCCCACAACACAGGGAGAAAACCTTGCTTGGACAGCGATAGCAATTCAGCAGCTGAACCCAGCCAGTTCACATTTTCCACCTCTGCCTCCTGTGGTCTGTTGCCTTTTGCCCCCTGGCAGGGTCTCTCCACCATTTCATCACAGCCTGAAGCAACAAAATCATCTTCTTGGCTCCAGACAAGGTTCCTTTCCTGGCAGCAATGCCAGATTGCTTTTTCCCTGACCTGAAGCTTCATTTCCTGACTCTTTTGCAACGCTGACCCTGGCTGCTGCCGTCGGCACATCCCGCACACCCTCTCCATAACCTGCTTGCGGCTTCCCACCGCTGGGTCAGCCAGGGTTGCTCCGATTTTCAGAGCTGGGAGGAACAGCTTTGATTTTCCCAGTTGGAAAAGGGGCTGCGAAAGTGAGGAGCAGGATTCCCCTCGACCGGTTCTAACCTGGTCTGTGGAAAGCATCTTTTGCTCCTGGGTACCTAATTCCACAGCTGGGTCTCAGTCATCACTGCCTGTCGTTCCACAGCCAGCTCCAGTGAGCAGAACCCCTCTAGCTCAATGCTCAAGCAAGCCTGATGCTAACAAACTGCTTTACAAAGCTGGCAGCTTTAAGCATTAATTGAGCTGTGCCAGTGCAGCCCATCCCAAGCTCCAGAGCAGGAAATCCTGACAACCCTCTGATGGGCCTGATCCTTGGAAAAATACAGCCACCATCTGATCTTCCATGGGAAGCTTTGCTTTCTTAGGTTGAGCAGCCAACCATGGGCCACAGGAGAGAAACGCAACCTAAGTCAAAGCCTATCTGGCCAACAGAAGCCTACAACCTGCTTCCATGCTTGCAAGCACAGACAACCCGTGCACGGACAGCCATCTACTCTCAATCCTAATCCTTGTCATTAGAAAACCAGAGGGCACCAGTAAAACAGCAACGGCTTCGCACCCAATTGCACAACGCACCTTCCTGTCCCACTCATCCCCATGGGCCCTGAGGACACTTTGTCCTCCTGGGGTTGTCCAGGGTTGACCAACACTGTGAAAGGGCAACAAGCCACATCTCGAGGAGGGGAGATGTGGGTCTTCAACACCACCCTTGCAAGAGCAGCAGCTACTTCTTGCATTGGCAAGCAAGGAAACGGAGATGCCCATGATTCATCTCTCAGGTAGTGGCAGTGATGCTCTACCTGGAGCAGAGCCAGGCTTTAGATGCAAACCAAATCCTCTCACTAGTGAGAAATAGAGGTTCTTTTCCTTAGCAGGAAGTTTGCTGCTAAAAATAAGCAGGTGGGGTGGGGAGAAGGGGTTTATTTTCCTACTAAGTGCTAAAAATAAAAGATGTTGTGGTGAATCTCTCACATCTTCCTTCAGAGTCAGCAGGACACGCGTACAGTCCCTTGATTCTGCGTGAAGCGTTGGGCGGCTGCGTCAAAACACACATGTACATGGATCACGTGGAGGATGAGGTTACCTTACATGGAAATTGAGGTTGAATTCCGCAGCTTCAGCTCCAAGATGAGACAGGACTGTTGGCACAAACCGCATCCCTTCAGTGTCGACAGCAGCATGGGATGCAGGTGGATACCTGCCAGCTGGGGGGCCCTGGAAGCGATGGGCAGCCCTCCCGATCAGCTCTGTCTCAGTGTGCTCCAATATGAGGTGTGGAGGTGAAGAACCTGCCCAAAGGCTCCCCAAGCCCTGGCTGCTCTTAGGAAGTGGTTAAAATGAAGCCAGCCCAGCACCAGCATCACAAGCACAACGGCAGTCAGAGGTACCACACAGCACAGGGCACAAGAAGGAAAGAGGCATCCAGGTCATAATCCAAATGTGCAAGAGAACAACAGTCCTGAATGCTCCAAGAAGACCTTAAATGAAGCTCAGAAGAAGCCCCAGATGGTAGCGAACCTCAGGAAGGAAGCTGCATCCTGCCCTTGTCATTTTGCTTGTGCCCAGGCATCTTCTGTGTCAACATTTATAAAACACAGCCTCCAAAGCCCAGCTTCAGGGGGGTCACAGATTCATGTTGGGGTGCATTGGGTACTCATAAACCCAACCCTGCTCCACTGGTCCCATGCCCTGAGCATCCCCGTGCTGCCCCTGCCCCGGTCTCCAGGTTACCATCCTCAGGTGCCACCGCAGCAGGCAGGGCTTGCAAATATGGGCCACCACCCTTCACATGCAGTAAGATTTCTACCCTTATACCAAAGATGATACAGCCTGGCTTCCCTTTGAGTGGTTTTTCCATGACACCATGTGTCATCAGTGTCATCTCCCCCCCCCACAAGACTGGATTCCTCCATGCTGCTTTTCCTTACACTTACCTGTGAGCAAACGGCTCGGAGCACTCCCCCCAGCTCTCCTCCGTTCTACAGCCTGGTTATCGACAGCACTTTGTGAACAAATCTGTCTCCTGTCTTTTTCTTTATGAACAAATCTGTTCTTTGCCAACCTACTTCATTCTAGGGCTCTATAAGGACTTTGCCTTCAAACCTGAAGCAACAAAACGTTGCCCTGCACAAGTGTCTGTTCTCAGCCAACACCCACACGGACCCAGCTCATTCCTTTTAGCATCAACAGCTTTACAGAAAACAGAACTCTGTTTTTACCCACCCATCAGACACTGTGAAAGCAGTGACAGAAAGAGAGAGTCTGGTGTGATGCAGCAAGGACACAGCCCCCCAAAGAGGGGGGAAAGAGATGCCGTGGGTGGAAGGGGGTGACACCACATCCACCCCTTCAATTCCCGGAGCTGGGACACCCATGGGAGACCTGTTCTCTGCTGCCAGCTTCAATCCCAGTGCCAAAATGGGGGGGTTCCAGCAATATTGGGAGCAATCTCCCATTGCAGGCAGATCGGTGGCCATCAGCGCCCGCTTCCCTCTGTTCTGCTCTTGCCTCCCCAGACACAGATACAACTCACTGCAGGCAACAGATCTGCCCACAGGAGCTGAGGTCTGTGTCACTAAGCACTGTTAGCTCCAGAGCAGGCTCTTGGTAACAAAGATAACCTGACCATCAGCTCCTCACCACCCCCCTGACAGCCTCAGAGGGTTATTGCTTGTTTAGAATCACTTCTTCTTTCCCAAAACACAGAACCCCATGAGGCTGAAGGGCAACTGTGGGCTGAGCCCATGGAAAAACCAGCCTGTGCTTCACACCTCCCAGCGCTGCGGCTTTGCTCCATCCACATTTCCATGTGGGTAGAGTGAAGAGCATCGTGCAAAGAGGCACGGTTTACTGTTAGTGTTTCAGGTATTAGCTCACTGCTTTGGAACTTGGCAGCTCAGGACCTGACTCCTCCCTGCTTGGCTTTTGCAAGCAGGATTGGAGGAGGTCACTGACTCTCCTCTTGTGCATCTCCAGCTCACATCTCGCAGCACCTTTGTGGGATTTGACTTCCTTTCTTCCTGCCCAGCGGCACAGCAGCATCCCCAGTGAGGAATGTGGAGACTTTTACAAGGCCTACAGGGCCAGGCCAAGGGGAATGGCTTGAACCTGCCCAAAGAGGGGAGACTGAGCTGAGCTCTGAGGCAGAAGCTCTTCCCTGGGAGGGTGCTGAGGCGCTGGCACAGGGTGATGGCCCAGAGAAGCTGTGGCTGCCCCATCCCTGGCAGTGCTCAAGGCCAGGTTGGCCACAGGGGCTTGGAGCAAGCTGCTCTATGGAAGGGGTCCCTGCCTGGGGCAGGGTTTGGAGCTGGAGGAGCTTTAAGGTCCTTTCCAACCCAAACCAGGCTGGGATTCTCGGGGGGGAGGTGACAGTCTGGTTTACAGCCCTCATGCAGCTCAGCACCATTTACACCTGGAGAATCACTGCACACAATTCCAGATGGATTTCTTTGGGTACAGGATGCTCAGCGTGAAGGATCCCAAAGGGCCACCGTTGCACCCCATGCCCCACCAATTACATGAGCAAGCTTACACTGACTAACCCAGGCTCTTCTTAACCCAGCACAAGGACAGCACACCACCATGCTCTGCACATGCGATCAAAGCACCAGAAGGAGATGCTGCCTACCAGGCTTTTCTAAGACAACTCAAACATTTCCTCCTGAGAGGTACAAGCTGTTTGCCAGAGATGGCAAATATCCAAGCCCCATCCAACTTGCACACTGCCAGCCCCTCACCTTTTAAGGTCTCCCCTTCAGGAGCCTTCTCTCCCCCAGGCTGCCCCAGCCCAGCTCTCCCAGCCTGGCTCCAGAGCAGAGCTGCTCCAGCCCTCGCAGCAGCTCCAGGGCCTCCTCTGCCCTCGCTCCAGCAGCTCCAGGTCCCTCTTGTGCTGCTGCCCCAGAGCTGGATCAGGGCTGCAGGGGGGGGTCTCACAGAGCCCAGCAGAGGGGCAGGATCCCCTCCCTGAGCTGTGCTCACGCTCTGAGGGTGCACCCAGCACACGGGGGGGTTCTGGGCTCAAGCGCACATGGCCAGCACCGGTACCAGCAGCCAAAACCCCATCGCAGCACCACGGAGCTGCCAGCACAGAGGCGGCAGCAGGGACCAGTCCCCTGCACCGAGCACCCACAGCCGGATGCACAGTTCCCCCTGCCGGCACCCGGGAGCAGCACCCATGGCCACGCTCACATCTTGCATCCCACATCCCCAAAACCAGCCCCGGTAAGGAGGAAACTACAGACACAGGCACATCTCAACCGATCATTTCCAAGCAAAGGGATTGTGCAAGGACCAAAGCGCTGCATCCCCAGAGAAAACCTTATGGAGCTCAGCCTCTTGGGTTGGGTTAAAAGACCCAAGAGGTCTTTTACCTCCTGGGAGGTAAAAAGCAACTTCAAGCCATCAAGGAGAGCAACCACCAGCCTGCAGCGCCAGGGGGTTCCTTCACAGCCACACAAGCAAGGAGGAGAGACCGGGTGACGCATTAAGTGTCTTTAATCCAAAGGGCTGAAGAGCAGACTGGGAAGCTTAGTACAGCCAACAAAAATAAAATTAAAAAAGAAGTAAGGATTAAAGCCCAGTTTTTAAAGCAAATTCCAAATCCGTACAGCGTCTAAAAGAGCACCTAAAAACTAAAACATTGCCTTAAAAAAAGTTTGGTTTTTGGTTTTTCCTCATTCAAACACATTTAACGCAGTGAAACATCGTGACAAATAGTCATTATAATAAGAAGAATTCATGGATTAAAGACTCCCGAGCAGCCATCCTGCTCCTGGGAGCAGAGCATCGCTCCCAAAGCCCTGGGGAGCTGGTGGCACGGATGGAGCTACAGCAAGGGGGGCAGCAGGACCCCAGCCCCAGCCAGGGATGGGGCACTGCTGCTGCCCCAGCTCAAGCTATGGCCCTGCATTGCCTCCACCACCTCTCCAAGCTACCCACTTATCCCAGCACAGCATCTCCCCGGAGCTGGGGGATGCGGGAGCAGGCAGATGGGGCTGGGAGCATCTTTTCCCCACATCCCTGCGGAGCAAGGGGGGGGGGGATGCGTGTGGGCACTGGCCTCCTGCTCACCCCCCGCCCACCCCTGAGGTCAGAACTGGATTGCAGGCACAGGTAGAGACGTGGGGGGCAGGAGCAGCTCCATGACACACACCCCAGCACAGACAGTGACACGGACGGCATTCGCGGGGAGCCAGGGCTCCCAGGGCACGGAGAAGGGGATTTTTGGCTACCATGCTTTAAAAGCAGCAGTTTCCCAGGCCTGCAAAGCAGCACGGTGGCCACGGGGACCCCCCCACGCCAGCCCTGCCACGCACAGCAGGACAGGGGAGAAGGCAGCTCTCCTTCGCCATCCCGCTCCCAAGCCTGGAGCCCATCTCTCGCCAGCATCCACACAGGGACCACGCTGCCTCTCAGCTCTACAGTAGTTTTTAAAAAATATTTATAGTTCTATAGGCTAAAAAGGTCACCACAGGAACAGGTCTCTGGGGAGGAAGGAGCAGAAAGGAAATCAGCATCAAAACCGTCTCACAACAGAAGATAAACTCCAATTACCAGCCGGATTTCACCTCTAGGAGAAACCCTGGCCACAGTGTGTGGATCTGATTTGGGGGGGGGAATCTTACCAGGAAGGTCAGAAACACAGGTGAGTAGCTAAAAATAACTAGTCTGGTATAAAGGTCTGAATTCCATGCGCTCATAGAACAGTCTTTTTTTTGTGTTTTCCTTAAAAAATATATATATATAGTTATTGCTTTGTGGAGGGCGGGCGGGCACGGGCCCCCTCAGTGGGGCAGCGCAGCAGGCTCCGTGGGGTTGGCTTTCTTCCGCCTCTTCATCAGCAAAGGGTTGGAGGAATCTTCGATCTTCTTGATCTTGATCTGCTCGTAGTCCACTCGCATGGTGGCCAAGGCGCTCGTCATCTCCTCCTGCGGGTAAGGAGGCAGCCCCGTGAGCAGAGCCCTGCATGGGCACAGCCCTCCCGCATCCCCCTGCCACGGGACTGAGCTGCAGCAGGGGCTGAATGCTCCACTGCCGATTATTGCAGCCCCCTCCCAAGCATTGATCTCCCCCGCATGCACCGAGCCTGAATGAGGTGGGTTTGTAACGAGAAGGCACAAGTGGACAGTCCCCCTGTGGTACCCGGGGTGCAGAGCGTTTCAGAGGCAAGAGAGGTTTTACCTTCACATCCTCCCATAGATCCTTCTCCTCTTTCAGCACACGGCTGGTGTGCAGTGGGGTCTGTGGCACCTGCATGGATTGCTGTTGAGAGAGTGAAGCATGAGTTGGGAGCCACAAGCATTCCCTCCCATCCCTGCTCCATCCTCATCCCCACCCCATCCCCATCCCCTCACCTCACCAACCCCGCACTTACCATGATCCAGGGGTGGTTCATGAACTCTGTTATCGTCATGCGCTGAGTCGGATCCGTCTTCAGCAGGTTGCGTATCAGCTGCTTAACTGGAAGGGTTTGTGCATTAGCAGCTCCCAGCAGGGCTCTCCCCATGTTCCAAACCTGAGCCAGCAGCCCCAAAATGCCACCACGCGCCTCCCATTCCCTCCATGCCACAGAGCTCCCCCGATCAAACCCTTCAGCAAAAGCCTCTTGAAGCTGCTGCTTCACCAAGAGGTGCCCCACAACGTGTCCCACGCTGCCGGACACAGGGCTGAGCCCAAAGGGACACCTCAGCTTGGGGACCACATTTACCTTCCTCCGACACTTCGGACCACTCAGGATTGGGGAACTCGTACTGGCCCATTCGGATTCGCTTCTTCATGCCAGGCGAGATGGCCAGGCCGTGGTTGGAGTAGAAGGGGGGGTACCCACAGAGCCTGCACCAGAAGAGGGAGCAGAAAGTCAATGTGCCAGCCCAAAACAGCACCCGAAGGGCATGGGGCAGTGCTGGGAGCAGGAAGAGCACAGCCAGGAAAGGCTCAGCCCCAGCAGCCAGCTCGGAAGCTGCATCCCTCCTTCTGACCATGGCAGGATGGAGAAGGACCCACTGGACTTACAGAATGTACATGATGACTCCAAGGGACCACATGTCGCAGGACTTGTCGTACTTCTCTGGGCCCAGCACCTCCGGGGCTGGTAAAGAGAGAAATAAAGTCCTGAGCCCAAGTGGCAGCACCAGGAGAGAGGGATCTGAGCATCCCATGGAGCTGCAGCATGGCCATGCAGGCAGCAGAGGCAGGAGCTGCAGGCTGCATGCATCAGCGAGCACCAAACCCTGCAGCAGCCAGTCCCAAGCATCCCAGACAGGAGTTGCCCCCAACACCACGAGTCGATGAAGGCTCCAGGCTGGATGCCGAGGTGATGGGCTGCACGTTGGACCATCTAAACCTCCTCCAGCCCTGCAAACCTACAAGCTCAGACCCCCCCCAGCCACTTACCCACGTAGTAGGGCGTGTAGCACGGAGTGGCCAAGGAGTTGTGCGTGGTGGTTTCTTTAGCAAAGCCAAAGTCCGTGAGTTTCAGCACAGCGTTGGGCCTTTTGGAGGTGTACAAGAGGTTTTCTGGCTGTGGAAACAAGGAGAGAGGATGTGAGCAGAAGAGCCGGAGCAGGCTGGGCACTGCCTGAGGCCAAGCAGGGCTCAGCACCGCTGGGTGAGTGTGCAGCGTGGTACCTTCACGTCCCGGTGCGCGATGTTGATCGAGTGCAGGTACTGGATGGCTTCCCCAATGCTCTTCATTATCTCTGAAGCCTCTGAAGCCAAAAGAAGATGCCAACAAGCCAAACATCAGAAGCCTTTATAAGCAAAACCAGCACCACTCCACAAGCCAGGGGCCAAAGAGCCTGGCTGAGGCCAAAAGGGTTTCCTCTACCTGAAGCAGAGGAAACCTTTTCAAGCAAAGCACCCCACAGCACCCACCCCTGGGTCAGGAGCATGCAGCAAATGGGAGAGAAACTGCCATGGGAAGGGATGGGGCACACTCCACTCCTTGACCCCTATACCCAACAGCATGAGCCCCAAGGAGGGGCTTGCTCTGGGGCTGGGGACCCCAAATCTGCAGGGAAACCACCTGGGAAAGCTTTCTCCATAGGATGGGAAGCCAAGGGAGCAACAGGCTCAGGGTTTCGGCTGTGCAGAGACTTTTCCTGGCCACAGGAGCAGAGGGGGATGAGATTATTGAGAACCACAGGTCCTGGACTTCAGCTTTAGAGGGAGGGAGATGTTCCTGGAGGTCACTGAAGCCCCTGCATGTGCCGGAGTGGGATGGATGGGGCTCAGGAGCAGCTCAGGAAACATCCCCTAACCCTGCTCTCAACTGAGCACACAAAGCAGAGCCACTCACATCCACATTCCCCATTCCCCATGTGCAAAGCCTCGCTGGGGATTCAAAACAGCGAGCGAGGGAACGGGCTGGACCAGAGACGCTCCCATAAACATTGAGACACGGTCCAAAGACACAACTCCAGATCCCAGTGGGCTCCATACCCCGTTCTGTGAAGGCCTGGTCTCCCCTGTCCTGAATCCTGCTGAAGAGCTCCCCGCCGTCCAAGCTGGAAGAGAAGCAGAAGGCGTCAGATGCTGCGGTGCCTGCCCCACACCGGCACAAGCAGCACCGAAAACCTCTGATGCTCAGCCAGGAGCTGCACGAGGTCAGCAAGGAACAAACCCCATCCCCATCCAAACCCTTGGGTGCCTGCTTCTGGGCACGGGGTCTTTCAGAGCCTTCCCCTTCCAGAAATGAGCAGGGCTGAGGCTTGGTGCTGGTGGGGAGGTGCTGGGTGCGAGCGGACGTGGTCTTGCCACCAGACCACAGGAACCCATTTACAGTAAAGGCAGCAAACCTGGCTCAGTGGCCTCCTTTAGCTCACCGCCTCCCGGCACACAAACCCATGCACAGGGGCTGAGCAAGGGCCATGGCACAGCCTTGGTGTCAGCAGCACCAGGACGGGCCCACTGGTGGGATGGGGGAGGCAGAGGCTGAGCCTCACATGAGGTGCTGGAGAAGGACAATGTGGTGTGGTTTAAACCAGCCGGTAATTCAGGACCTTGGCACGGTTCCCTGAAGTACCCTAAGGAAAACTCAGCTCCCAGAGAGATCAGGAGTGAGATCAGGGATAATTCTCCATGAGAACAGTGATAACAGCACTTCCTGCCCCTGCGTTATCTAACTGGAGCAGGAATGGTTTCTGGCTTTCGCAGCGCTGATAGCATCTCCTGCCAGCACCCCTGATGTTCGCTGGACATCTGCAATACACATAACATGCAGCCACTGGGGTCAGTCACTGCATGAAGACACCGTGCTGCAAGTCAAACACTGCCTTGGGATGGACACTGCACCCAGAGCATCCCTTGGACCACAGGGAGCTGTCATTGCCCCAGGGATGTTTTTCCTACCATTCAGCTACTGCTCTCTCCCCACACAAGCCGAGGCACCGCACAACCCTTTCCCATCCTGGCTGCCCAGCATCCCAGCTTCATTCTCAGAAAGCTCTTCCCACACAAGATCTGCTCACGGCTGCCTCAGCACTGCTCATGGCACTCCTCACACTCACCGCCCCCCCCCCCCCCCCCCACCTCCCCCCCGCCAAGGA